>CM047870.1:15398927-15523927 GCA_026212405.1 Petrea volubilis
AAAATGCACTTCATTTGCTAAAATTTCTTCGTCATTGACCTCTAAATTGTACAATTAAATACACAGCCAGTCTTTAAAAATTACTTCATGAATTTCCAACTCAATCACTATGTTGGATGCGAATAAAATAAATAAACACACCAACAACCAGCTGATCTAGTGAAATGAAACACTAGATCCCTTAAACAATATTTATGATTTGAATTTTTAAAATTATAAATGAAGCAATTGGATTGAAAAAATTGCTCCAATTTGGATATCTACAGTACCTAAATTCAAATGAGTCGGTGAATAAATCGAGATTGAATGATTAAAATCAAAATAAATAAATAAAAATAAGGTACGTCGGCCCGACCACCTAATCGCCAATTCATTATCGGGGCACCAAAATAAAAAATAAAATAAAATAAAAAAAAGACTTGGTGGGTCATAATAAAAAATGTTATCCTTGATGACAGTTCACTTTCACACCTTGGTGCGACTAATCCCTTCAAATTTTTAATTGGACAATTTAGGTCAAATGTAGATAAGCGAAATCACTAGTGCTCCCCAAATTGTTATTTAATTTGACTCCAAGACAACAAACAAACTCAAAAAAAAAAGGGCTAATTAATCAGGAAATAAAAAATAATTACAATAAGACATTCTTGAATTTCTTTTTTATTTATTTATTCTTTTATTAACCACTCGGTATTCGATATCAATAAATACCAACAAAATTACGAATTTGAATTTAAATTAAATCAAATTACTTGGATGTAAAGCTTTCTCTATCAATGAGAACTACATTTCCTTTACTCTTAACGATTGAGACATGATAGTGCTATTCAAACATAAACCTTCTAATGGTTTGGTGGTCCTACAAAAGCCAATTATCTTCTCCTTTAGTCTTATCATTTATGGTCCATTATAATATTTTATCGGATATTATATTTCTTATCTATTCAACATTCATAGTAGAATATAGAGTCGCATTTTAATTTTTAAAGAAAACCTGCAAAGGTTCTTGTAAAATAGTTTCACTGAGTTGAATAATACGATGTAGGGGTGTTTGCAAATGCTTATGATTTTGGAGAAGTTAAAATAATAAGAAAAAATAATAAAACTTTCGAATATTGAAAACAAGTATCGTTTGAAAAGGAAAAAAAAAAAGAGAAGTAATGGTTAAATGTTAAAAAGAATAACTAAAAATAAGAAAAAAAATAATTTAAAAAGTGCTTAAAACTTTTAGCTTATTTATATTTGTTTCTTTTGATTAAAGAAACCTGCTTAGTATTTCAAGTGCTGGTACAAATTTTAGGAAAATAAACCACTACATGTGTTTCATTGTTAATTGCTAATAAAGCCTTCGTTTGATATATTGAGTCAAATATCTTTTAGTAATGGGTACAAATAAGTTACATCTCTTGTTGCATGATAGTGTTACATTTTTTTGTTACATTCACTAATGTATGATATTTATTATTTTTTTTCTCTTTTCTGATCTATATTTCCCCACTAATATACGTATTTGAGTATTGGTAAGTGTAATAAATAATGCAATACCATTATATACGAGAAGATTATGTTGGTATTTATTGTCAACGCTACGCTTTAATTTGAAATAACATAACTGGTGGATAACTAACCGCCCTGACTTGTGACGCTTATAGGAGGTGTGACCGCCTCATGCTGACCATCTCGTTAAACGATGTTTACTTTGCGAGTTGTACATGAAAAACAAATTGCATGCCTCTCATCAACCACAGTTTTTGGTTAAGTAGTAACTAGTGCTTGATGCTTACATTTAGTATCAAAATGAAATGATGAACTCAAAACGATGTTTTGCACCACCAAATATATAATGAAACCAAAATAAATTTAATGATTCATTAATTATAGGGGGAAAAATTGTTGGATTTGCAGCATAAATGTAATGCATGCCCTGTTGTGTGGTACATTGTTGGGTTTGAAGTGGTGTGAGGATTTATTTAGCAAAGGACAATGACACCGTGTAAGGGAAAACAAGAAAGCAAAGAGGGCATTGCTATTCCGTTAATGTGTAGCTAAATTTTTGCTTCTTCTAGGTCGTTCGTTTTTCCTAAGTGCCAAAAGCGTTTTGTTTATAACTTTATACAAAGAGGGCAACATTTAACACCTTTATCTAGTCCTGCTAAAACAAGAAAAATTCCAAGAGAGATAAGGAAAAACAAAGGCTTTATTGGAGGGGGGGGGGGGGGGATGTATAAGTTTCTCAATATATGGAGGAAACTAAAGTTTCAAAAGAAATTAGTTACGCGCCAAGACGGGGAAGTTGAAATGAATTTGTCATTGCTAAAAGAATGACTTAATTTGACACATATAATATGATAGTATTATAGTTGCATCCATATTGTGACACCTCATAAAAAGTTTCTTAATAAGTTATCCTAAATCTGGATTATAATTTACTTATCATGACACTATAAAGTGTCAAAATAGGCTATTACAACACTCAAATACACAACACTTTAGCTAGTGTCACTAAAAGCAAATTTAGTTTGGTGTCACTAGCTAAAGTATCATATATTTAAGTGTTACAATAGCTCATTGCGACATTTTATAATATCACAAAAGATACATTTTAGTTTAAATTTTATATAATTTATTGAGACACTTTTATAAAGTGCCACGATAGTCACACAATTAAGACACACTCTAAAACTATCATGTTATATGTATCAAATTAGATCATTTTTTTAGTAATGTTTGCGAGGGTCTATTGTGATTTTGAAATCCAATTGATGATGCCTAATCTGTTACCGGACATGGTCTGGTGCGGTGAGGCATTGTTTGTACCTGAAAGCAGGAGGGTTTTGTCATTTGAATGAAAAGACACCTCACAAGTTAGTGGGAGAGGAAAGTTAGCTTATAAGTTGAACAAGTTTATTGACTTCATTCGATATGGGACAAAAAATATAGTATGATCACCCATTATTTCCAATAACGGAGCCGGGGGGTTGGTGGTGACAGCCGTCCACCTCAATTTTTTTAAAATTCATTTTTTAGTATATGTATTTATTAAAATTTTAAAATTTCACCTCCCCCCCCCCTCCAAAAAAAACTAAAAATTTGACTTTTATATAAGTTATAATAAAATTTTTAATTTTTTGTACCCTATTTTATTTTTGATGATTTATTTTTACACAATCTCATTTACCATAATTAATTATATTCTCCCTTTTTCTCTTTCCTCTCTTTTTCCTTCTTCTCTTCAAATTAAAATATTAAAAATTTTATTAGATTTTACTTCTCTCTTTTATTCCAATTAAAATACCAAAAATCTTATTATAAATTTTCTTTTCTCATAAACCCTACAGTATTCAACATTTTTTCAAAAGCAACGTATAAGAAGATATTGTGTACTAATTTTGGAATTTATACATTTATTTATTTCTATTTTTTTGTAATTGATTTTGTGTAGAGATTTAAATTTTAGAATTGTTGATATGAATCTTAATAGTTGTTCAATATTGAATTTAATAAATCTTGATATTTATTTATTGGGCTATTGAACTTGAATGAATTTTACTAATTTGAGACTTAATATTTAATTGGAAGTAATTTGGGGAATGTGATAGCGGAGGAAAAAGAAAAGATATTTTTTAAGTTTTGAATATATTTTTTGACTGCGAGAACAAAGAGGGAGAAAAAAAGAAGTTCTATTATCATACTTTTCGAGTTTTGATTATATTTTATTATGTGAGTTTATGTCAATTTTATTCAGTGTTGTTAAAAAATTGCTTGTTAAGTATTTTCTAAAAGCAATTCATTATCCACTGCATTTTCTTCTTTTGAAATAGAGAATAGCTTTTTTTTCAGTATCATTTTTTATATATTGTTTTGATTGTAACACTTATATATATATATATATATATATATTATAGCAGTTCTAATTGATCGTATACGCACAAATATAATAACTTATGTTATTTTATATGTCAATATTATAAATAACCCTTATATTTATACATTTTAATAACTGATGATGTCGAAAAAATTTCGCTCCCCCTCAATCAAATTCCTGACTCTGATCCTGATTATTTCGAACTTTATTTGGGCCTTTTTAACTACTTTTTTATATAATATTTTTTTTGTAATTGCCTCTGTAAGTACAATAATTTTTGTAAAGTTTGTTCTGCCCTAAATAACAAGCTGCACGATTTATTGGTATGCTTATTTTATAGGGTCGTGACAAGTTGCATCGCTAAGCCGACCAATGGTTTTAATTCAATTATTGCGGTTTGTAATAAGAATTAATAACCACCATTAAAATGGAAATCTCCCATATCTTAATAATAAAAGAAAAAATTAATATGCCCCATTTAAAAATTTTCAATCATTCTCTACCCCATGCCTAGGAAAGATATATACAGCGTGTGAACCAAATGAAGACAATTAATAGAGGGGTAACAAAACATTAGATAGACTTAAAAAATAGGATTAATTATAATTTGCACCCCTGAACTTATTTCCATATAATATTTTACACCCTTCAATTTTTAATGTAACAATTCAGTCCCTCACATTCACTTCTAACGTAACAATTAACCTCTCATTTTTCAAAGTTGAGGGGCTGAATTTGTTATCTTAGAAGTTGAGGGATGTAAATATTATAAGATAACAAGTTCAGAGGTGCAAGTTGTAATTAATCCTAAAAAATAAGTGCTTGTTGAGTTGTGCCTTTTATGATGGAAACTTTTTTTTTTGTTTAATTTTAACAATTTTACATTTAGATGCAGTATTTTAAAGTATACTTTTCTTTGAAAGTTAATGTAGATAGCTTTAAAAAAGAAGTTAACTTTTGTGCTTTCCTTTGGTTTCTACATTTTTAAGAAAGTTAAACCAAATAAAAAAATTTCATTGAAATATTTATTTTTTTGAAAAATAAATGGTACTCTTTTGGGAAAATTCAATTCAAACAATTTTTGTGTCATTGAATTTATGTAAACGTACATTGTATGTATATATATATATAGAGAGAGAGAGAGAGATATGACGGAGCCAAAAAATTTATTTAAAAAGATGAGACATGACTAAATTTTTTATAAAATATTAAAAATATTTTTATTATTTAAAGGGGACTTGTAAATTTTAAATTTACATATATAAAATTTTAACTTTATATAACACTCAGGAGGACGACTACCCCTCCCCACCCGCCCCGGCCACCAACCCACTTCATCTCGACAGAGAGAGGGGGGGGGGGGGGGGGGGCGTGGTTGTGGTGGCGCAATGTCAACAAGAACATGTGCATCACTGCTATGGCCATACCCTAATACTGAAACGAAGGTCTACAATTGTTGCATAGAGTTGCACTCAATTAACTGCACTTTATTCAATTATCTATTGGCCATTTACTTATGTAATTATGGCCTTTTCATCATCATTTAATTATTACCCTATGATATTTAAAAATATTTTTCTTCCGCCTATATATGTACCTAAATATTTAGGCTCGTGTCAAATCCTTTCAAGTTTCAACAACGGAGTTTTTTCAAAATTGACCTCAAAAGGTGTAGGCTTAAAGATTCTGACCCAATTTTTTTTTTTCTTGTAACATGTAACCCAAGTTGGAAAAATGGTTGGCGATATTGCTAAAACCTCGCCACACTCCCAGGCGATTCTAATAAAGTATTCTTAGCCGACAATTACATGATTATTTAATTCAAAAAGGCAGCCAATTAAAAAAAAAAAAAAATTTTTGGAACCCGCCTGTAGTGCAGGCGAATTCTGAAAAAAAAAATATATATGTATTGAACTCGCCTGCACTGAGGGCGAGTTCAAATTCTGAAAATAAAAAAAATTTGAACTCGCCCTCAGTGCAGGCGAGTTCAATTCCCGCAAACCAAAAATTTTTTTTTCCTGAACTCGCATAAATTGTTTTTTCCGTTGCACAATTTAATACGGATTATTTTATTGGTAATTCCGTTTAATAGCGACTCACAAGGCTGGAGTATTTGTTGATCCAATTCAACAATTTATCTTTAATGGGCCCGTTAATTCAGACTTTAATAATAATAATAATAATAATAATTTTTTTAATGTTATTTATTGAATACGAATAACGGATATATATTAAATGAATATATCCGTCAAATACACATTCAGAGCGGATATTAAACAGAATAGATGTGCGATTACCATATTCATTTATTATTCGAATACTTAAAATCGGATACGAATAATATACCCTATAAATGGATACGGATACGAACGGTAAATGAATTTTCGATTACCCATTTACAACCCTACCAATATATGTATAAATTATTGGGTGGAGAATAAAACTCAAGATGTTATATCTTGGAACATCAACTTCGCCATTTAAATCGGGTCTCAATGATTTTTTTTCTTTTTTTATTCTTTAATGATAAAAAATTTGAGAACTTTTTGATGGACTAATTGAATTAATTCTAATTTCCTGGATTATTTCATACGTTTCCTCAAACTTTCCCATGTTTTTTGATTGCTTAATTTGAAATTATATTAATAAATTAATGCTCTTATGATATGTAATCCTATTTGAATCATACCACCTACAATAAAAATAATGGCTAGAGGCTAAAGCACCATTACGTGAGGGTGAGTTTTAAACAACAATAAAAAAAAAAAATTTACCTTAAATCGCCATCACTCTTGGCAACTTTTAACTTTTCAGTTTTTTTTAAAATTTTCTTGTACTAACTCGCCAAAATCAAAGGCGAGTTTCCATTTTTCATTTTTTTTTTTGAATTAACTCGCCAAAGGTTTCGGCGAGTTTATATTTTTTAATTTTTTTTAATAATTCGCCTATGCACTTTGCGAGTTTCGTTAATATATTATTATTTTTTTAAAATCCGAAAATTCGCCATATTTGATGGCGAATTTTAGGAGAAATCGCCTCACTCCCTGACGACTTAGGTTAGATTTTTCAAACAATTTTTTTTTGGGTCAAAATATTACACAATATACTCTTTTATGCCATATTTGAAAAAAGTCCTTCAACAACATTCGCAGCTGGTTCCTGTGGGATTTAAGCCTGTAGTGCTTAGGTCTAGATGAAACTAAAGAATTTGAAACTCAAATATGATTATTTATTTCCATAAACGAGGGGAGATCTTGTAGAATCTATTTCCATTAATATTTAATTTGAATTCCATAAGAAAATGTAAAACAATAATTAAAATTAAAATTAAAATTAAAATCTTAATTTGATTTGTCAGATCTCAAAATTCATAATTTGAGTATTATTTAAAATGACAATAAAAATTTTAATAAAAATATGTTAGTTTCGCATAGGTCTCGGGATGCTTATGCAATGAAAATATAAAAATTTAACATATAACTATTATGTAAAACGCATCCCGTTGCTATTACGGCACGGATCTTATGCAAACAACAAACACATTTATTAAAGTTCAAACGAAATTATACCTTGTAAGCATTTCGTTTGATGTAAAGAATTGTCATATTCAAATATGAGTCACTCTTCAATTCCTGAATTGATCTCAATCATTTGAACCGCATCCATGAACTTAATCATCATCAACCCGAACATATCCATTTGAATAAGAGCCCAAGTATTCTCATTCTAAAGATAGTCCACACAAACGATTTTTCTCAGGTCCTCGATTCTATATTGGAGTCGAATCGAAAATCATATAGATGTATATGAAACTACATATATTCTAACTTTTGAAATAATTCCTAAACTCCTTTAAAAATAAATTGAGAAGGGTAGATAAATATCTATCGCATAATTGATCACAAGAGCACTAATTAATCAAGGATCAATCGTGCCTAATTAAGAATCAAAGGGACAAGAGACAAAAGACAACCAGGGCATGTGTATCTTTATTCGGCCAAGAGAACTTTAATTCACACACCAAAAGGTGGGAATTACACACATCATTTACAACCATGATTATTTGTCTCACACAACACATTATGAGAGTGTGTGTATTTCGGACTTTATAAATCTTGTGGCTTCAAAATTATCACACTAGAAGTTGTGCGTTTTTGTCTTATATAAACACCTCCTTTCCAATTCTATTTTATTTCCAACTTGTTGGAAAAAATAGAGTCTCACTTTATTTCAATCTTTGATTACGATAAGAATCACTATTTTTACGTTAATCATAAATCAACTTAAATTTCTATTCGATTGATTTAATCAATTAATTCTAAATTAATTGATTTCTCCATTAATTTCAATAAATTGATTTTATCTACTGAATCAATTAATGGACTTGGATCTAAAGGCTCAATTAAATTAATTCTTTAACTTTATTCAACTAAATTAACTATTTAATTTAATTGAATCCATCAATTAATTCAATACATTCTATTTGATCAATTAAGACTTAATTAATTAATGGATTGGGTCGGCAAGTCCAATTAAATTAACTCTTTAATTTAATTAAATTAAATCAACTTATTGATTCAATTAAATTCATCAATTAATTAATTAACTTAATCAATCGAATATGTTCCATCTCAATCGATTAGATCAATACTTTGGTTTAATCAAATTAAAGGTTTCATATACGTTTAGGAGTTTATCCATTCATTTGTGTGTGACCCTTTAGGTTCACCAATCGATTAGAAATAGGCTCGCAACTTGTGCGATATTTTAGATGAAAAATTCATCAATCAATTAATTAAACTCATTTAATTAATTACTTATGAATTAGAACACTTTTTAATTCATAGTATCCATCTATCATGGTCGATGTCCAATAACAAGCCCACGACCCTAGTCAATAGGTGAAGGGTAATGCGTGAACCTGTCCGCTTATGATTATTATGCAAATACATTCCTTTCATTATCTAATCTCCAGATTGAGGTTTAGGATATGAGATTTATCAAAAATCTTTTACATCTCAATTCTATGATTCTTATTTACAATTAGTCTATTCGATAATCGAACTAGAAAACTCATTTTTAATCGTTGTCTCTACCGTGGCCACAAATTTCTGTAGACTAGTTAAAATAGAACACATATGAGATTCACTCACTCTACAAGCTGAGCAAATGAATTCTTTATCGACTCTCATAAACCTTCATACATAAAAGATCTATACCCAATATAAGTGCCTTGAGACCCACCATGGGGTCGGTGCCTATATCAAAGCATAAATTCACATGTACAAGATTACTATAGAGCCTCAAGTCTAAGGAATTAATTAATGCAAATCATAAGCTGAGAAACAATCCTAATTCGATGTGCAACTAGTACTCCCATTTAGGTGTCTCTCAGTGGGACTCTCAGTAAACTTATTCTCCAATGAGCACCTACTTATGAATATGAATGTCTCTACATTCAATGTATATGAAACAAGACATCCTCCCATTTAAGATATGTCACAAGTACAAGCCTTAATCCGAGTCATGTTAATGCCCTTGGTAATTGTTAGACTCTTGGACTTGGAATGATTTAGATCACGCCTTAGAGACTTGTCTTAAGATCTCCATCTCTATATATACAAGGCCAAGTCCCCTAAGCCTTATGTGATTTAGGAGCTTTTGTAAGATAATTTTGTAATCGCAAGATCGATACACCATAAATTTAGAACACAATATATGAATATATATAAAGTTAAATTAACGTACCTTAAATCAATCATTGATAGTCGATCAATATGGATGTTTAGACACACATCCTTGGCTAGTTCTTCCTCTCCATCTCTCACCGATATTGACAGCTTTCAATGGGACAAGTGATTATCAGAGTGTGGAGGGGAGATGGGACCTAGCCAAATATATAATATAACCCTAGGGCCCTCCCATCATGGGCTTTCTAGGATGAGCCTACACCAACTGTCAGACCATGTCTGTTAAAATCAAAGCCTTAATAATAGTGGGTCAAACAAATCAGGCCTTATAAGTCAAGTCCCATTAACCATATTAATTTAGCCCGTTTTTATTTTATAAAAACAAAATATCCAATTAATTAAAGTCCAAATTAGAATAAAATTCTAACAGTCTCTCACTTGGGCAAATATTAATTGACGTTTTAATCTCCCAAAAATAATTTATTTGAAAAATGACTCTCGAGCTAAATTACAAGTTTTGACTGTGGCCACATTTTGAAAACAACAATACGGCAAGGGAGCAAGACTTCTGCAATCCGGTCCAGTGAAAATCACTAATATTGGATCATGGCGATAATTGCATCCTTAATTGACACAAGACCTTCTATGGTCACAAACACCAGCAATTCCACCGACATGGATTCAGACATGGTGGTGTAGCAAGAAACAACATCACAACATGACCCAAACACATGCTATTTCATTGTCGGTCCTTTGATTTTCTTATAAGATATGGATTTCTATATCAATATGAAATCCCAAGAAAATCTGATTTTCTTGCAAAATATGAGTTTCTAAAATAATATAAAACTCCAAGAAAATTAATATGGATTTCTTGTAAAATATGAGTCTCGAGGTCAATATGAAACTCCAAAAAATCCAACGTGGTTTTCTTGTAAGAAATGAATTTCTAGAACAATATGAAACTCCAAGAAAACCCAATTACTTCTTAGGAAGTCATATATGTCTCGATCGATAATCGAATAACAACATGGTGTCATTTATGAGACATACCCATCTCTTAAGGCCAACACCAAGCCTTAAGATATCAAAAAATGTGTACACACAAATATGGATTAATCCAAGAGCTTTATATCTTGATGCGCATAGTCCAACTTAACCCTGTAACAAAATAGTTTAAATAATAATATATGAACCAAGTTAAATAGCTCCCACTGTTTCAATATACCAAGACTTGATTGCATATACATGTTAAAATTATGTATATCCCACTTGATGGACATCGACTAAACCATCAACTTTTCAGCAACTGGCCCAAAAACTATGTGTTCTACCACAATGTTGCTTATCATTGATCAAGTCTATACAAGTGAGAAATTTAACTTCATATATCAACATATTTGAGGATGAATAATCACATGATCATGCTATAAATAAATCCTCAACCTAGAATAGATAGAATCATCAAAGATATATCGTGAGACAACATTCATCAAAATCTACACATATAGTGCATTAGACCCAACACACAAGTATTAGCCTTGATTTATTGAAGCCTTCAAAGTCCTTCATAATAATTTTTCCAACAATTACTTATGTCACTCAAGTTAATAAGTAATTCAATATTAGAAGAATCAATCACTCTAAAATGAGTCTCCTCTATATTAATTTAAATTTATAATAATTGAATCAAGAAAATATGCAACAATACAACCCCATCAATCATAAAAGCACATCCAAGTTAAATGATTCAATTATCAGGCCTACTAACAATGACCACATGTAGGCAATTTGAGAAATCAACAATCAATTTCAAATCTTATGGGTCAAGTCATAGTATCAAGCAAGAGTTTATTTCTCCAAGCATTCCATGAAAATAATAAGACATTATTGTGCTTGGTTTATCAAATAACTCAGACAATCAGTCAACAATTTATTGACCATTTAATATTCCAATTTGTCCAAACCAGGAAGTTCTATCTTTAAATTTTCAATCAAAATTTTATGGCCAAAAGAGAAATTATTAAGAAATTAGAAATTGAGAATTTTCAAGTTCATCATATTATTAAGAAATTTATTTCACTACTAGAAAACAGCCTTTTAGCCACGGATTTGGCCACGAATTTTGGCCAAAATCCGTGGCCAAAGAATAAGGCTACGAATTTGGCTACGGATAATTTCCGTGGCCAAAACTGGCGTGGCTAAAATTGGCCACGGATAATTCATGCAGTTGGCCACGGATAAATCCGTGGCTAATAATAAAAAAAATTTTAAATTCTTATTTAGTTTAAATTAAAAATAAAATAAAAATTAAATTTTTTTTTTATTTGTAGCCACGGATTTATCCGTGGCCATATTTAAAATAAATAAATAAATAAAATGTTGGCCACGGATAAATCCGTGGCCAAAAAAAAAATTAAAATTGAAAATTAAAAATATTATTAAGATGGCCACGGATAAATCCGTGGCCAATAGTAAAAAAAATAAATATTTTAATATTTTGGCCACGGATTTTATCCGTGGCCATATTTTTATTTTTTTAAATATAAATAAAAATTGTGGCCAAATCCGTGGCCAATAATAAAAAAAATAAAAATTTTAATATTTTGGCCACGGAATTATCCGTGGCCATATTTTTATTTTTTTAAATATAAATAAAAATGGCCACGGATTTATCCGTGGCCAATAATAAAAAAAATAAACCGTTTTTACATTGGCCACGGATTTAAAAAAATTAAAAAATATTATTTTTTTGCCACGTATTATAGCGACCGAAAAATCCGTCGCTATATTTACATAAATTTTCAATATTTTATTTGTTTTAATATACCCCAAAACCTGCAATTTTTTTCGACTATTCAAAATACCAACAAATCTAAATACTAACAAACAGTATATCAATGTAATACTAATAATCCATATAGCATATATATAATTAATAATTAATATTATTCGATAAGTTTAATACATGAAATCGATCATACATAATTATTCATACAATAATGCATATATAAATATTTTTAAAGATCAACAGTCGGAACATCATCGTCTCCACCATCCTCGTCATCATCATCGTCGTTGTCGTCGTCGTCGTCGTCGTCGTCATCGTCGTCCCGAGCAACAGGAGCAGACGAAGTAGAGCCCTTCTTACGCCGCGGAGCTAATCGACGCGTGAGTTTCTTTAGGTTGGCAGCCATTAGGGACACAGTTTTCTGAAGACCGGAGATCTCTCGACTATGCTTTTCTTCCATCTCGGCCATCTTCTGACTGTGTTTCTCCTCTAACTCGCCGATCTTCTGTGTGAGCTCCTCTGCCTTGGGGTCAACCCAAGTATTCAAGTCGGTCCATGAGCCAGAAGACTCAACTGACACGGTAGAGGGTCCACCGACAACCCCATACCAACGACCTTTCTTTGGACCGCCGACTGTCTGCTTCCAAATCTAAAACGTATACATATTTTTAATAAAGTGTATATATAAATATGTATATACTTTAATAACTACATATCTCTAATAAATACGCTTTTGAATGTTACCTCCAACTTGTCGGGCTGCTGAATAGGTCCCCCCTGTGCATTTTCGGCGGCTCGTGAACAAGCTTCGTCATAGTTTGTTCTGAAGCTCTCCTGCAAAAATAACATACATAATTGTTATAAAAGCATTTTGAAAAATAATAGGTGACGATAAAAAAAATTATAAAACTACCATAGTAGCCCTTGCTCGGTCATCGACATAATGCTCAGTTCCATCATCCGCAAGTGTACAATGGAGGGTCACAAATGTCTCGTCTACTGAAGGTCGATGTCCATGTTTCTCGGTCTGCAATAGATATGGAGTAAAATATAATGACAGTAATAAGTTAAAATCGTAAAAATGAACACTACTTAAATTAACTAAATATATTACAAGGAAAAGTAATGACTTACCAAATGATCTTGCCACCTTAGATGAGATCTGGCTCCTCCCTTATGCCCAGGAAATCCCCTGCCGTCACATGTCGATGCTCGGTTTGCCCTGTTCTGCTCCCGTATCCTCTGAAAATCTGGGCTGTCCCATATGACCCGTAAAGCATCCCAAGATTCCTCACCTATCCAATTGGGCCTACGGTTATCCCTACGAGCTTTAGCCAATCTATTTTTCAGAATTTTCGAACCCTTATGCTCGAAGTTCTTCCAAATTCGGCTCGAATGATCAGGCCGCCAAAAGAATTTTGTCTAACAAAAAAACAAATAAAAAGAATCATATACGAACAAATTATACTAATAGTTTTTATTTAAATTAAGTAAATAGACATACCTTAAACTGGGCAAACCACATCTCACGAACATCTAGGGGGATCTTTTTCCAAGTAGGCCACGATCGCTTGAAACCATTCTCAAGTATCCGCCCGATCTCCTCGACACATTTCTCTTCGAGATCAAACCTATTGTACAAGTTAAAAAAATAATATTATATACTGTAATGCACATAAAATTTATAGAATATATATCTATTTATTGATAGATAGCAGACTTATATAAATCAATTTACTTACTCTTTTCCTCGTGGCATTATTAGACGCTGATGGCCACCGTTATCACTGTTTTGAGACACATCGGTGGATCGACCTTCATTCATCGGCGTTGATGGGGCGGACCCTAAGGCAGGGGATGGAGGATCTGATCTCGAACTACCTAAACGGATGTTGATATTGGTCGGTGGAGGCATATGCCGATTAGACCCTGAGTCCGATACTTTCTCCTTGCCTTTTTTCGATTTCCCGGCCATCTGTTTCAAAATTCTCAACAAATAATCAACAAAATTAATAAATTGTTAACAAACTGCACAATAATAGATCACATATCAATTATGAATAAATACAAAATAATAATTCACTCAATATCAACTATATAATTAAATTTCACAGAAGAATTCATGACAATACCTCGAAACCATCAACTACGTGAAACATTAAGATAAAAACCCTATTCATCATCTTCATTCTCTTCATCTTCATCATCATCATCAAGTTCATCATCAAATTCATCCTCCTCGTCATCGTCACACTCGTTCGCTTCCTCTCGTATCCTATCATCTTCAAGTTCATTATGAAATGCATTATTGTCAAATATCACCTCTTCTAGTGGACTATCAGCATCTACCAAAACACCCGTGGGTTCATTATCGAGCACAGAATTCGCAACGGGTGAAGATTCTTGCAACAAATCATCAGTAATAATTTGTCGATTGGCTACTCTACTTCGTGGTCTGGTTTTAATTACAAAACGCCAATTCAATTTATCCCTCCTTGTGCCGGGATACGGTACATAGTATACTTGAGATGCATGTTGTGCAATGATGAATGAATCATCTTTTGGGTATCTCTCATTAATTTTGATCTCTACAATGCCATATTGCGGGTGTATCTTCATACCCCTCTTAGAAACAGAGTCGAACCAATGACATTTGAATAAGACAACCTTCTTTTCAGGTACACCGGGATATTCTAACTGAATCACTTCTTTGAGTATGCCATAAAAATCTATAGTCCCGTCGCCCCGAACACAAACACCAGCATTGTAAGTGTTCATACGTTGTGTGTTCTCATCTATATGAAAGGCATATCCATTCACAGTGTACCTTTGCCATGTCTTAACCTTACGATTTGGTCCCCATGCCAAATCACGTAAATTTTGATTAGCGATATTATTTGTGGAATCATGAACCTACACAAATAATTACACTGTCATAATATTTATAGCAAACCAGTATATATACATTTTTTAAAAACAGTACTTACATATTGTTCAAACCATTCTACAAAATTCGCCTCGACCGACTCCTCAACTTCTTGGTCAGTTAAATTTGGCCAATGGTAGCGAACTGACAACCTATACATTCTATATATTGAAATAGGTATATTAAGAGTTAGAATTTAATAAAAATATTAACAAGTTAATCGGGACGTTTTTTAAATACTTACTCGATGATAGGTACGACCTCGTCGCAATTAATAAGAACATGTAAGGCGGACTTTCTCAACTCATCATCACTCAAAAATCGCTCGACGCATTGACCACCGGGCTTACAAGCTTGATTGCAGACTGACAATGTGTATGGTATCTCTTCAGCACTTCCATCATTCTCATTACGCCTAACTCTTGTACTCCTCGACTGAATGTTGCTTTCAAAATAATACGATGTAAAGTATGATGATTCTTGATTTAAGTACGCCTCACATATTGAGCCCTCCACCCTTGCACGATTTTTCACCATACCTTTCAAATCATGTAGGAACCTATAATCGTATTTTGTACGATTAAGTTACAAATTCATTTGGTATCTCAAAAAAGAAAATTTAAATTAAAGTTGGCAAATCTTTACATAAAAAATATACCTCTCGAATGGATACATCCACCTATATTGAGCAGGTCCACACATTGCCGCTTCAAAAGGCAAGTGCATCGCCAAGTGTTCCATGGAATCAAAAAATGCTGGAGGAAAAATACGTTCCAATTTGCATAAAATCGAAGGGATATTCCTATCCAATTGCGACAAACTTTTCTCGCGAAGCTCTGTGCAACACAAATCTCTGAAGAACTGACTTATTTTAGTTAGGGGCTTCCAAACATTTTGTGGGAGTGCGCTAAATGCTATTGGGAGTAAACGTTGCATGAACACATGACAATCATGACTCTTCATACCGTACAACTTGAGCCTTGAATGATCAACACACGCTCCCAAATTCGATGCATAACCATCAGGCATCTTCAAAGCTTGAACAAATGTGCATAAATCGCGTCTTTGTTCGGTGGTCAAGGTGTAACTAGCTTTTGGTTTTAGCACCTTACCATTAACCATCATTTGTAAATGCAACTCAGGCCGCCTGCAATACTCAACTAAATCCAATCTTGCCTTTTCATTATCCTTTGTCTTGTCTTTAACATTCATGACAGTGTTGAGTATGTTGTCGAAATTTTTTTTTTCGATGTGCATTACATCCAAATTATGGCGGACCACATTGTCTTTCCAATACGGCAACTCCCAAAAAATGCTTTGTTTGGTCCAATGATGACGTACGCCATATCCTTGCAATTTTGGATGCTTGACTGGCATATCGGTAACTTTCGGCAATCCACGCACTTCTTCCCACGTCTGATCGCCTGTCATTACTGTGGGAGGGTCTGATCGTTCACGTCGTCCTTTGAAAAATGCATCTTTGTTTTGCCTAAATGGGTGATTGTCAGGCAAAAACTGACGATGACAGTCGAACCAAGAAATCTTCCCACCATTTTTTAGTCTGAATGCCTTTGTTTGCAGCTTACATATAGGACAAGCCAATTGACCCGATGTCATCCATCCGGACAACATCCCATAAGCGGGAAAGTCATTGACAGTCCACATCAATGCGGCCCGTAACTGAAAATTCTGTCTTTTGGAAATGTCATAAGTTTCAACTCCTTCTAACCACAGAATTTTCAGCTCCTCGATTAGAGGTTGCAAGTACACATCAATCCTTTCTTTTGGGTTACGTGGCCCTGGAATCAAGCATGTCAAAAACATATATGGTAGTCATACACAATTCTGGCGGCAAGTTGTATGGAGTAACAATCACAGGCCAACACGAGTATTGCATTGACGAAGTATGATTAAATGGATTAAAACCATCGGCACATAATCCTAGCCTAATGTTTCGTGGTTCATCAGCAAATTCAGAATGTTTTTCATTGAAAAGCTTCCACGCTAAACCATCAGATGGATGACAAATAACACCAGGCTCTCCTCTGTGCTTATGATGCCACCTCACTTGATCAGCTGATTTTGTAGAAGCATACAACCTTTTCAATCTTGGAATAAGAGGTATGTAGTGCATCCTTTTATAAGGAACACGATTCCTACTACCACTTTTAGATGGTTTAAATCTTGGATGACTACAAAACTTACATTCTTCTAAACAGTTATCTTCATTGTAATACAACATACACCCCTCGATGCAACAATCAATCTTCGCCGATATTAAACCTAACTTTTTAACTAATTTTTTTGCTTCGTAATAGTTGTTAGGAACATGATTATCCGGCGGATTAGACGACTTCACAACTTCTGCCATTCGATCAAAACAGCTCTGAGATAAATTGTAGTCGGATTTTAATGACATCATTTGAAGAGCCATTGATAACTCCGTCTGATTGTCACAACCTGGCCACAATGGTCGATTCGCAGCCTCTAATATGTCATAAAACTGTTGGGCTTGCACATTAGGATATTGATCATTGTTTCATCGACATTAGAATCGGGTCGATAATGATGGTGTGATGCATTCACACCCATTGCATCATATACCAAATTCTCGTAATTATTGAGTCCATACGAAAAATTAGTCTGATTCGAATGACTAGCACCACCGGCATCCATATGTTGACATTCTGAATCTAACTCGCCATGTGAAGTCCAATACCAATACTCAGGTTGAAACCCAAATTTCATCAAATCGCAACGCACATTACTAATATCCTTATACTTTCTATTTGTACACTTTGAACATGGACACCTAATGAGGCCTTTATCTGCTGTATACTGCGGTTGTGTAGTTGCAAATTGAATAAACTGATTAAGGCCATTCATAAATTGTTTGGTGTAATTTTTCCGATCAACTGTTAATCTATTATACATCCAACATCGAATTTCACGTATATCCATATTCTGTAAATAAAGAACGAAGGTAAGTTAATATCACTGTTAGACTTCACATCATGACAGATTATGCTAGTCAACTAATATTTATTAAGCATGCTGCATAATCCACAATACCTAACTACTTATTTCTCATTAATTTATTCCAAATATTGTTTGACATTCTTCCTATCAAACACATGTTTTAACTATTTAAACCTACAAAAATAATAAAATTCAACCCAAAATAAATTTTCCATAACAATTCAAACACACACATTCATAACCATCCGTAATCCAATCTAACGTGTTCAAAACAATCCATAGTCCAAATTCGTTCGAAACAATCCATAATCCCAACCTATTCACAACAATCAATTAATTGAATAAACTTATTCATAACAATCCAAACAAACATATTCATAACAATCCATAATCCAATCAACGTGTTCAAAACAATCCATAATCCCAAATACGTTCAAAACAATCCATAATCCCAACATATTCACTACAATCAATTGAATTAACTTATTTATAACAAAGAAATAATCCAAACAAACTTCGACATAACAAAGAATAATTCAAACAAATTTCGACATAACAATTCATAATCCAAATAACTTTATTCATAACAATTCATAAATAAAATCATAATAATTCATACCTTGTTTAACCTTGACCACCTCAAATTACGTTTATGATATCAACCAACAAAAAATCTCACAACAAACAACAAATAAAATTAAAATTACAACTCAACAAAAAAAAATTACAAACAAAAAAATAACAAATGTGGGGGGGGGGGGGGGGGGGGTTGCTGGGGGCGGGTGGGGGTGGGGGGGCTGCTGGGGGCGGTGGGAGGGGCTGCTGGGGGCGGGGGGAGGGGCGGCTGGGGGTGGGGTGCTGCGGGGGGGTGGGGGGACGGCCGGCTGGGGGTCTGGGGGGTGGGGGGTTTGCGAACGGGGGGGAGGGGGGCGGCATGCGGGCGGCGTGGGGGGGGGGTTTGCGAGGGGGGGGAGGGGGGATGGAGGTTGCAGCGGGGCGCGGGGGGGGGGGGGAGCAGGGTGGCGGCGCGGGAGGGGGGAGCAGGGGTGGCTGCGCCGGGGGAGGTGGGGGGGGAGGAGCGGGGCGGCGCAGGGGGGGGAGGAGGGGCGTACCTGGGGGGGGGTCTTTAGATCTGAAAAGGTGGGGAGAAAAATGGCTAAGTGTTGATTTTATATGAACACTTAGCGACGGATTTGGCCACGGATAAATCCGTGGCCACGCTAAAAATAAAAAAAAATTTAATTTATATGGCCACGGATTTATCCGTGGCCAACCTCATTTTTGAAAAAAAAATATTTTTTTCATTTATTGGCCACGGATAAATCCGTGGCCATTTCCCGCTTTTTAAAAAAAAATTTTGAAAATACCACTTGGCCACGGATTTATCCGTGGCCAATAGTCAAAATAGAAAGTTGACTTTTCCCGAATCGTGCGTTTTCGCTAATTAGGTTATACGGAACCGTACGATTGGCGCAATACAACTAAAAAAGTAATCAATCTGCTCTAAAGTCCATTTTATTGGTGATTCCTACGCGAGCTAATTGACGTTAGCCCGCATTGACACCGGAGTACGAAGTCATTCGTATATATCACTGAAAGAGGAAAATGTGTTCTCGTTGATCAAACTGCAAGTTTCAACGCATAACAAGGTAGAATACAAGATACGTGACGATAATGTGATGATTTTGAAATGACTGAAACGTTTTAATGTCCCGTAATGCCGGGCGGCTCGGTTTAAGCGAGCCGCTTAAAATTAAAATTAAAAAAAAAATTTAATATTAGTGGCCACGGATAAATCCGTGGCCCCACTCCATTTTTTTTTAAAAAAAAAATTTATATTTTGGCCACGGAACAATCCGTGGCCACAAGCCAAAAAAAATATTTTTTAATAAATTCATTTATTGGCCACGGATTTATCCGTGGCCATTTCCCGCTTTTTAAAAAAAAATTTTGAAAATACCACTTGGCCACGGATTTATCCGTGGCCAATAGTCAAAATAGAAAGTTGACTTTTCCCGAATCGTGCGTTTTCGCTAATTAGGTTATACAGAACCGTACGATTGGCGCAATACAACTAAAAAAGTAATCAATCTGCTCTAAAGTCCATTTTATTGGTGATTCCTACGCGAGCTAATTGACGTTAGCCCGCACTGACACCGGAGTACGAAGTCATTCGTATATATTACTGAAAAAGGAAAACGTGTTCTCGTTGATCAAACTGCAAGTTTCAACGCATAACAAGGTAGAATACAAGATACGTGACGATAATGTGATGATTTTGAAATGACTCAAACGTTTTAATGTCCCGTAATGCCGGGCGGCTCGATTTAAGCGAGCCGCTTAAAATTAAAATTAAAAAAAAAATTAATATTAGTGGCCACGGATAAATCTGTGGCCCCACTTCTTTTTTTAAAAAAAAAATTTATTTTTTGGCCACGGAAAAATCCGTGGCCACAAGCCAAAATTTTTTTTTTTTAATAAATTCATTTATTGGCCACGGATTTATCCGTGGCCATTTCCTCGCTTTTTAAAAAAAAATTTGAAAATACCACTTGGCCACGGATTTATCCGTGGCCAATAGTCAAAATAGAAAGTTGACTTTTCCCGAATTGTGCGTTTTCGCTAATTAGGTTATACGGAACCGTACGATTGGCGCAATACAACTAAAAAAGTAATCAATCTGCTCTAAAGTCCATTTTATTGGTGATTCCTACGCGAGCTAATTGACGTTAGCCCGCATTGACACCGGAGTACGAAGTCATTCGTATATATCACTGAAAGAGGAAAATGTGTTCTCGTTGATCAAACTGCAAGTTTCAATGCATAACAAGGTAGAATACAAGATACGTGACGATAATGTGATGATTTTGAAATGACTCAAACGTTTTAATATTCCGTAATGCCGGGCGGCTCGATTTAAGCGAGCCGCTTAAAATTAAAATTAAAAAAAAAATTTAATATTAGTGGCCACGGATAAATCCGTGGCCCCACTCCTTTTTTTTAAAATTTTTTTTTTATTTTTTGGCCACGGAAAAATCCGTGGCCACAATCCAAAAAATTTTTTTTTTAATAAATTCATTTATTGGCCACGGATTTATCCGTGGCCATTTTCAATTTTCTTTTTTATAAAAATTTATTTTATTACTTGGGAAAAACATGTTGTTTTTTTAAAAAAAATTTATATGGCCACCAATTCAAAATTTAAAAAAAAAAAATATTTTATTACTCGAGAATAATATTTATATTTTTTTTTAAAAGAAGACATATGGCCACGGATAATTCCGTGGCCAATTTCCATAAAAAAGAAAATTAATTTTATTTCTTGGCCACGGATTTATCCGTGGCCAAGGTTAATTTTTTTTTTAAAAAAAAATTTATTTTATTACTGGGGAAAAATATTTATGTTTTTTTTTAAAAAAAATTATATGGCCACGGATAAATCCGTGGCCATTTTCCATAAAAAAAAAGAAAAATAATTTTATTTTGTGGGCACGGATTTATCCGTGGCCAAGGCCAACCTTTTTTTTGAAAAAATTAATTTTATTACTGGAGAAAAATATTTATATTTTTTTTAAAAAAAAAATTATATGGCCACGGATAATTCCGTGGCCAATTTGCATAAAAAAAAAAAGAAAAATAATTTTATTTATTGGCCACGGATAAATCCGTGGCCAAACCCAATTTTTTTTTTAAAAAAAATTTATTTTATTTTTGGGGAAAAATATTTATGTTTTTTTTTTTTAAAATTTATTTGGCCACGGATTTTCATCTGTTTAGCCACTTAAAAATCCGTGGCCATATGTCTTCGTTTTTTTTCTAAATCCGTGGCCTTTTCCGTAGCTAATGGCAACCGATTAGGTCCGTTGCTAATAATCCGTGGCTAAATCACTGTTTTCTAGTAGTGTTTGAAACAAGGAGAGTAAAGGATTATCCTTATCGGACACACACCCCCTTTTGAATAAATTTCTTAGTAGCAAATTTTGATTGAATCATTCACAGAACTTCTCACTGATCAAATATTTTCTCACAATTGACCATTTACAATAATGATCCATATATATGACTCCCACATATCATTGTGAGACATGGATTATAACAAAGTCCATGTATTCCCAACTTAAATATCAAACTAAAAACTTGAAACTATATATATTAGTTCCCAACACCAGTTAAACAATTCAATAATAATCACTTTCGCAACAGTCAAGAAACACAAAATATCTTTCTCCAAAATCAAAATAAAGATATCTTTGCTATATAAAATTTTCAAGTATTAGATCCTAATGTGATATCGAAAGTGATTATATCAATTGGATTTACATTGAGAAACGTATTAAGTTGGGCAAAAATTTTCTCTTTTAACTCTTAAACACATAGACTTGGGTATACAGAAAAGAATATGAATTTGCTAAATCGCTTTCTCATGAAGCGCTAGTAATAAAATATAGGATCAATATTTTCAAATATTGCACAATAGATCCCAATTGAAATCCGTCATTAAGATTTCAAATAAACTCTCTATTAAATACATAAACTTCACATTTCTTCAATACAAGAGGAAAGCCAAGAACAAAGACATAATCAAAGAAGTCTCTCAAGGTATGACACCAAATATTATTCATACCAATTACTCATAACTATCAGGGTGATAAGTGAAGTTAAATAATAGGTACACCTTTAAGATAAATGCAGAATTTTAAATATGTTTCTAAATATTCACAATCAGTATGATACTTCACTATTTGAAAAAGAATTTTCCAAATATATTAGAGTCATTTTCAAGAAAACAACTTGCATTCTAAGAAGACAATTACGGTGAAATAAACTAAGTGTAAATCCGCGCACGAACCATGAATGGTTCCTCTTGAATATTATGGAAAAACTATTCTCAAATATATCAAAAGATTAGAATGTGAAAGCACCAAAGCCAATAATTTGGTCAAAGTTTGAATAATATTTATGAGACTAATTGAAAATGTTAATTTCAATTAACAATGTGATTATTTCCACTCTCAAGTGACCAAAGCATTTCGTCACCACATGAAAGAATTTCTCTTTAATATATTTCATGAAATAACTTTATCAAGAGGAGGAACTCTATAGTATTCATGAAAATCATTACACAGTACATATGACAAATACTTTGAAAAACCAACAAATAAGCTCTTTTGTTACTTCTCATGTTCAAAAGAAACAAATCACATTTTATCAAATTGAATTAAATTCAATTTTCAAAGCTACCAATAATAGTCTTTTCATTCAAGTATTCCTCACATATGGGTTAAACCAACCCATTTGTCTAAAGGCTTTTAGCCCATTGGGACTTTACAAATATTAACCCCATAATATATGTTTTATTTGACCAAATAATGAATGAGTCTAACTTTCATGGCCACAGTCTATTGTAGAAAATCAAGTTCTCTACTTATCGATAATTAATATCTTCTATGATTCCATTCATACATATGACACAAATCTTTATGTTCAAAACTCGTGAGCTATGAGAATGATTTTCACATAATCAAACTCTAGGAGAATAAATTGATAATGTACATCATTCATATCAAGTATAGAGATATTAAACCTTAAAATCTGGTTTAAACTTTTAAGATGTCTAGAATCCCCCAATCATAAAATGCTTCTTATCGCGAAATCAAAAGCTAGCAATATTTATGACATCAAAATCACAGAATAACAGATTCTTTAGACGCACAACTCCAATTTTGCGCTCAAATCAAATAGATAGAGCGGACTCCCACAATAGTCGGATCATTGCTCATTTGCTTATAAAGTGGTTTTTTCAACAATTAGGAGACTCAAGTGATGATTCTTATTATTCAAAACAAGGCATTCTAGAAGAGCAACAACTTTAGAGATTTTATTAAATTCAAGGCTATGTCTGTATTGGTACATCTCACAATGAATAATATATCATGTCCATATCATATTGCCTTTTAAAGTCCGAAATAAACTCACTCTTGTTGAGTAACTTAGAACAAAGGCAAATATCTAACAATAGACCATTTTATTCCACATAGGGAATAATAAATAAAACAAATTCAAATATGCTGATATATATAAAACATGCCCAAACATAATATCAACTAACAAAATCAAGACCTCTTATGTGATAACAAACTCCCTTTTGGGCAGACTATGCTACATAAAAAGGCTCTATTTTCCACAAATACGACTAACATGAATGCCATAATAGTCATGTAGTGTGGGGAGAATTAGTGAGAATAAACTTAAACCAACGAAACTTATTTACTAGAGGATCTAGGCACACTGTGATAAAACTCTCCTTTGGGCAGAGTATGTCATCCACAATAGGTCCTCTACATGCAAGAACGAGCAGGGGAATATCCTGATTTTCAAAAAGTTGACTCCTTTGGGAGAACAAACCCTCTATATCAGTACATCCCCATCAATATGTTCTTACACTACCACCATTTAAGTTGATAGTAATAGTCCAAATCAACAAGAATACAATGAATTATTATCAATAGCAATTAATTGGAATAAGTTTAAAACAATATAACTTTATTCCTCCGAGAGTCCAACATGTCATGACAACTCCCCTTTGGGCAGAGTAGTCACACATGATAGGTCCTTCTATGCAAAACGGTATAAAAGTACCATAATCTTCGAAAATTGCCTCCTTTGGGAAACTAACTTTCTAGATCAGCATACCCCTATCAATATGTTCCGCACCAACTAATCAAAATTATCACACATATTTTACCCCCTTTGGGCAGGTAAGAATGTATAATAATTTTATCAACTCGAACTATGCATGTCACAAATTTTACAAATTTCAATAAATAAAACACTTTGGTGTAATTATTTATCTCAACTCATAAAATTAGGACATGACCGAGTTAAAAATAATTGCCTGACTTGCACACGAGCAATATGCATGCAAAACTCCCACTAGATTAAGTACGAGAGCTATATGTACTTTCAAGGAGTTACAAATATAATTCATTGGATTCAAGTTGTCCCAAAATCTAATATGCTTACTAGTAGACAAGTAATCCAAACAAAATTTGATGACTAAATATTATAATGAGAGTTAAAAATTGCAAATCACATTCACAAGTGATAAAAGGTAAGCCACGCATAATTAGTCATCAAATTATAAACTGATGTACTAAAATTAGGCAAGTGCTGTGTATAAGACCAAAATAAATTATGCACTAATAATTTAGTAATTGAAATTATCGAATTATATACACGTTATATATGTTGACCATATCGGCCTTTCCTTGCATAATGGGTTTGATCTAAAAACAAGAAGTTCATATACCCAGTCCTACATGAATAAAATTTGTAACCAATCTATTCAAATCATGTGATTATGTTACACAAGCGTATATATGTATATTTGATACATAATATAGCAACACTTACAGGAAAGTCAACCAAGAAAAGGTTTAACTTAATGCAATTAAATCAACATTACCATTAGCAATACTAAGATATCGTATCCTATTGGCAGACGAATCTATTACATCAACTCATCCCTACAAATTGACATCTTGCAGGCACGGTAAATATAAATATATCTATATATATATAATTGGCATATTGAATCTAAGACATATAAGTGCTTTACACATCACCAAATAACCATGTGAGACTTTAACTGGATTTGTATGACTCGATCCTTTCCCATGCAGTATTTGATCACACGATTGAACTAATGGATTAAAATTCTTGACTCACTGCAAGCCTTATACAAGTATGATGAAAATCGACAATATGATTCATTAAGCCATGATCGAACACGATTTTGGATTAAAATTTATATATACAAGAAACACACAATTGCGACAAAGATTCATACCCGATCGGCT
The DNA here is from genome assembly GCA_026212405.1 of Petrea volubilis. NCBI lineage: Eukaryota > Viridiplantae > Streptophyta > Magnoliopsida > Lamiales > Verbenaceae > Petrea > Petrea volubilis. Next base: position 15,425,038 of record CM047870.1, read on the forward strand.
ATTGACTCGTACAAGAAGCGATCAAATATTTAAGCATACACAATAAAAGTTAGGGTTCTAAATTTATGAGTGTCCCGCTCTGATACCAACTGTAAGACAATTTTGTAATCGCAGGATCGATACACCATAAATTTAGAATACAATATATGAATATATATAAAGTTAAATTAACGTACCTTAAATCAATCATTGATAGTCGATCAATATGGATGTTTAGACACACATCCTTGGCTAGTTTTTCCTCTCCATCTCTCACCGATATTGACAGCTTTCAATGGGACAAGCGATTATCAGAGTGTGGAGGGGAGATGGGACCTAGCCAAATATATAATGTAACCCTAGGGCCCTCCCATCATGGGCTTTCTAGGATGAGCCTACACCAACTGTCAGACCATGTCTGTTAAAATCAAAGCCTTAATAATAGTGGGTCAAACAAATCAGGCCTTATAAGTCAAGTCCCATTAACCGTATTAATTTAGCCCGTTTTTATTTTATAAAAACAAAATATCCAATTAATAGAAGTCCAAATTAGAATAAAATTCTAACAGCTTTAACCATATGTGTGTAACTTACACATTATGATGAAGGTGACCAAAAAGTATAAACTTTCATTTTTATTATTAATCGAAAAAACTTGTTTGTTAATAAGAGTATTTAAAAGCATTGTCAATCTCATTGGCTTGCCGGACACTACTCTAACACAATCCATATAACAAAAACTATAAAATAAATATTAGTAACAAATTGGGTGACAATGTAAAAGTTGTCACCAATTATGTCACAAAAAAATTATTTTGTTACAAAAATGATTTTGATAATATTATTTCTGACAAAATTTGTATTTAAGTTGTCACTGTTGACAATTATTAACACTCTCTATATAGTAACAACTCAATAACTACAAGAAATCACAAATCATAGTATTAATTTTATTTTGTTATCAAGTTGTCATGATTTAGTAACAATTAAAACACTATTTTTCTGTTAATAGTGAACCAATTCGTGACAAAATAAAAAAATATTGTATCTAAATAGATTCAATCACATATAGAAAATATTGTTATGTAATACATTTTTGACATGGTATATTTTCCAACCTACCACATGTCACAACTCCTTGTGGTCTCATACAACCGCGGACTCGTGCCGAGCCCAAAAACCCCGCCTCAAGTGCAAGTGGGGTGATCACCTTGAGAAGGTCCATTGGGAGAACAACTTGACCCGCTGGTCTACCCCTTTACGGGGATGAGACAGAGGAGCTGAGGACCCGATTAGAATATCATCAGTCTAGCTTCGCCTTGACCTTCTTCCTCCTTTCAAGTGTGTAGATTGACTGACAAGACTAGACACCTACAATAATACAAGTCGTATCAGTCTATATTTGCATTAAATGCATTGCCAAGTCAACTGTACTGACGCCACTTAAGCAACATGCCTTCATTTAATTCATGCAACCTAAAGCGCCACCATTTAATGCCTTCACTTAAGCACCATGCCCTCATTTAATGCCTGCAAATCCCTAAACTTATTGGTTGAACTATGTTATACAATAATTGTCTACTAAGATTAGGGATTAACTAGACAAATAACTAATCTTTTCAACCACCTCTAAGTTAAGAACCAACTAAAATACCTATCATTTATTGAGGCAGGTAAACATACAATTAATATCCAAACTCTGCCTTTAATATATCTAGTTGGTACTCTGCTTCCTCGTATCTGATTTAAACATCAGAGGACTTAGCTTTAGACTAGCTGACGTTTGCTCAACCCTTTTGTTGTATGAATTTCCCAAATTTACTCCTCGATTCTAGCTCGACTCTAATCCAACCAGGACCATCGATCGGATTTGAGTAATTTGATCGTTCTCTAAATTCGACTCGCATCAATATTATTCGTCACAATTTTCATATTATTATCTATGTTTTCTTATAGTTAAAGTTTATTGTTAAAAGTACTATACTATTAATGTGTAATTTTTCTTTTATATTTTTCTAAAGTCTAGACAAAGATTAATAATAAACCACCATATTTAATGATCAATATTTCAAATTAATCTTATTATACATAATATGTTGAAAAAGTTACGATAGATATTCCAGTATTTCACGTATAATCATATGTTATTTGTATTATTTTTTGAAAAGAATCACAGGTTCTTGTTACTATATGTCGATCATGTTCGAGAAAAATTCATGTAATGTAACTTTCTCTTCTTCTTCTTCTTCTTCTTCTTCTTCTTTTTTTCTTTTTGGGTTAGTTAGTTAACAAAATTGAAACAAAAATGATATTTAATTAATATCCCTGCCTCATCAACTTGTATTGTGTGTGCTTTCATAGTTCGATCACACTATCCCTGCTTGGGTCAACATTAATAATACATAGGACCAAATGTTGTTGCTATCCTTAGTCGGCAAGCTTTGTTTCAAAACAAATTTAATGAATTAAGTAGATAATTAAAAGAGAATTTCAAGAAATAGAACTTATAATTTTGTGTATGTAACGTTTTAGACAATGACATAAAGTTTTATTTAATTACAATTATTAATTTATTACTTTAATTAAAAAAACAATTACACTTAAATTATCAGTAATGAAAATTAATTAAATAAATTGTGCATAAATTTTCGGTGTTAAATATAATTAGTGATATATGTGCAATGACAATAATATTCACAATAACCACCAAGTGTCACACTTTAGTAGTTTGACGCTATAATAGTTTAATCAAAAATTTCGTGTTTGAATTTTAGGAACACAACTACCTTGATTTGATAGAGAAAATTTTACACGTAAGTGCATGTTAATGTCGGGCACCGGGTGGTGATGACAAAATAAATAAATAAATAATAATAATAATAATAATAATAATAATAATAATAATAATATATTATATAAAGGGGTATGGCCATTGAATAACTACCTTGGTCTATCGGCGATTTTGGTCTATCAATCATTCTCCTAATATCTCTCTCTTATTTTTTCTCTCTTCCAATTCAATATTCCTTTTTTTTTCATTTTAATTTCTCAATATATTCTCTTTCTTTCCCTCATATCACACTATTTAATATATTTTTTTTATTTCTCATATTCAATTATTTTTCTAATCATATAATTTTGTTTTATTTTAAATAAATTACTTTACTGTTTACTTGTTACAACTTTAATAAATACTAAACACTATTCATATATAAAATTCAAAATATTCATGATGTAATTTATGAAATTTTAAATACATAATTAAATAATATATATTTATTTATTTACTTTACACACACATCGAGTGTGCACAAATAACTACTAATATATAAACCATTAGACCCATCCAATAACCACTTTTAGTGTCTTTGGTCTGAACTTTTTTTTTTTTCCTTCAATTGTCTATTATCACTCTTCTATTCAACGTAATATTATTATTTTTCTTTTTATATTTCTCTCTCATCTCCTTATCCATTATTCGACTTTCTTTTTTTATTTATCCTTTTCAACTATATGATTTAATCTGATCTAAATTAAATCTTTTTGTCTTTTATAATTTTAATAAATATAATACGACTAAACACATCTATTTAAACAAAAATTTAAAATATTTTTAATTTTATAGGTATTCAAAATTTTTAAATAAAAATTAGATTATATCTCATTTATAATTTATACATGCATCGAGCGTGCACTTACCGCTATTAATAATAAAAGATTTCACATAAACAGTGACAATATGTTTTTTTGCTACTTAAATTTCTTTACTGTACATTTCACTAATTATCAGTAATGATATCATAATATGACAATCATTATTATCACCGGCTACTAAAATTGTGAACTATTAATATAACGAAGTGAAAAATAATGATGTTGTCTAATATATATATATATATATATAATTAATGATAATTTTTAACATTATCATATAATCATGTGTTATTAGTTTTTTTTTTCTTCAGTATTATGTTCTTGACTTGCATGTTCTTATTTATTTACTTATTTATTTGAATTGCGTTTGTGGTTGGATAAAATACACCTGACAACTGGTGAGAGTAGTTGTGGGTTTTGGCTACTCGTTACATTTTATTAGAACAAAAAGAGAAAAAAAAAAAGTAATGAAAAGCCGTATTTATAAGGGGTCATTTATTAGTAAACTTATTATAATAAGAAAGGGGTCACTTATTAGTAAAGGGACAAATTACATGTACAACTCTTGAACTATAATATAATTACAAACTAGCTCATAATATTTTAAAAATTATAAGTACTCCACAGGATTTAGAACTTTTTTTGCTAAATATTAATAAATGTGGTCAAAAGATAACTTTCTTTAAATAGTAGTTACCACGATCACTAAGAAATACACCTCGTCAAACCTGACAAAATTCATCAATCAATATTTTTTGATTTTACAAATCTTTGCAAAATAAGTTCACATTATACTACCATAAACCATTACTAGACATCACTATTTATAATTCAAAACATCATTATCTTCAACACCACTGTTACTTCTTCTTAAATTGACTTCATATATAGCTTATATATCCTGAACAAGTTAAAAATTAAAATCGTGTGAATCTCCTATCAAAAGCACACTGAAAACACAAAAAATACAAGCTCGCAGTTACGTTAGTAGAAAATGAATTTTGTTAAATTGATATATGCGTTAAAAAAATATTTATAACTTTTTTTGATAGATAATATTTATAATTTTAAAATTATAAAAACCTAGTTTGTAATTAAATTATATATTTCAAGGGGTAATTTGCCCTTAATAAAATTAATATATTATAATAAGAAAGGCCAAATATAGAATTTGGAGTTTAGTTTGGCGTGCTGGGCATGAGCCAAGAAAGCACGCGGCTGCTGGGCTGTCAGCCCCACCACCACTACAATTCCTAGCTGGCATTGACTCATCGGATAAGAATTCTCACAAACACCACTAGGAGAATATACATGTATACACAAGTCATACACACACACACACACACACACACACACACACACATATATATATATATATATATAATTAAACAAATACCCAAAATATCATATTATAAATGAATTGAAAACATGCAGTATTGATATGTTTTCAATTTTACAATCACTCAGAACAGATAAAATACGTCAGAAATCATTAGTTATGTTTTCCTCTATTAACCTTAGAAGATTCGGTATGTGTGTAAAAATTTAATTTCGATTTTACTTTGAAACTTCATTCTTTAGGCTTTTTAGGGACATAAATTTCATAGATATAGTTAGGAAATTCTTAAATACATTATATTTGAACCCCATACATGTGTAGTTCAAATTGTGTCATATTTTTAGTTTATTTAAAAGAATACATCGAAACACTGAAATATAACTAAAGTTTGAATTGTTGAATTGATATATAAGACCTAGGTCACATAAAGCGAGTGCATGAGCAAGTGAGGGTGCGCGAGAGTGTAAAAATTAAGATAAAATGTTGAGTGCGAAAATTCCTTAAAACGTCTAATGAAAAAATTATTTTATAGATAATACTAAATTATATACATTCAATGCAAATCACATTTGAAGAGATAGTATAAGCAAAATAAATTTATTAAATGCTACTCCTGAATTATAATATTGATAATTGAATGGAACTAACTAAATATGTCAATTCTTCTTACGTTCTATTTTTTTTCCGTACGAATTCATACACAAAAAAACTAATTGCTTGAGTACCTTTAAAAAAATAGCTTATTCTTCTTATATATATTTACTTATTATCTAGAAATTAAAATTATTAGATACTAATTACATCAGTAAAAATTTATTTATACAATATTTAATTAGGATATGCATTAATTTTTCTCAAAAAACTAAATTAAAAAAAATAATTTGAAGAGTTTATTTATCGAGTGAATATTAAAAAATTATTATGTTTTTAATATTACATTTATATTTAAAATATAAGTGCACGACTAATAAAACCTAATGCGATAAATAAAAAATTTTAAATCATTTTAAAGCAAGAATTGAGCACGTAGTTCATAAGTTTGAGTACTAAATGCGAAAACGATGGGATGATTGGAGAACTATATGACCTAAAAGAGCACCATATTCCTAACTCAGTATAAAAAAGAACATGAGGGCTAACAAAAGTACCCATGAAGTGATATAATTTAAAGATATAAAATAGTATAATCTATGATGTACATTAATATTTAACTAGTTTGCACGACGTTAGTGGAGCAAATGTCTTGTTTGTACATTAATATTTGTTGTTTATTAGAAATTGTTCCTAGATGAGGCGGACAAAATTAAATAGGTTTATTAGGTTATTCGTACGGATCTTGGGCTGGTCGCATGAGAAATTTGGTGCATATTAATTAAAGGACGTAATTACCTTATTGATGGTAAAGTCGATGAGTTGCATAATCCAGATAAAAAAAAATAAAAAATTGAATGAAAGTTTCAAAAATAAAATATTACAAAATAACTCGTAGAATTAACAAATGAATATAAGAAGTACTTGAAAAATGATCATTAATCATATATTTAGTAATATTACAAAATAAATTGTCTAAAGAGATTAATTGATAGAGAAATTATATATTAAAAAAAGAATAAAATTAAGTGTTGAATAAAAAACTTCTTATACATTTCTTCAATGATAAAAATAATTCAAAACATTTAATGCGTTAAGGTGGAATATCGAATTATTAATGAAAAGAGAACACGAAACACTTCAACCTCCCCAATAAATAACAGCAAAATGAAATGAGAAAGAACAAATAGAATTTTATTTAAAAAATATATATATTAAAAAGGAAAATATGATTATTAAAACAAAAACGTTTAATAAAAATGGGCTGAAAAAATCAAATGCTTGATTGAAAAAACAAACAAAATATGGCTTGTGGTTTTTCATTAGCATCATATCCAACACAAAGATGATTTTTTTTTTAATTTTTTCTTTTCTTTTTGTAGAATATTTTAAAAAAAGTAAAATAATGTATTGTATTCCACCATATAAATATTACTTTACTTTCCCTACTTTTCATGTTAAATGTAAGACATTTATATCTATACTCGAGATCACTAAGAATCTTTTTAAATTTAAGGACAAATTACATTTACACCCCTTATAATTACACTTCAAGATTTAGGATTTTTTTTCTGTAAACATTAATAAAAATGTTCAAAAGATAACTTTCTTACAACCATAATAGTCAACTCGATCATCAAAAAATACAGTTCAAGCTTGAAAAAATATTTCAATCAATTTCTTTAGTCCACTAATCTTCGCAGAGTAATTTTACTTGATACCACTACAACCATCATCGGACATCACCATCTATAATTCAATATCATCACTACTTATTTTTTTTTTTAAAATTGTCTCCATATATAACTTCTGTATCTTATACTTGTTAAGACCTTGAGAATCTCTTATCAATATCTCATCAAAAACAATAGAAATACAACTCGTAATTATGTTCTGTCTTAATAAAATATGAATTTTCTTAAACTATTGCATATCTCAAGAGAGTATTCATGATTTTTAAAACAAAATGGATTAGTTTGTAGTTACATTATACTTCAAGGGTGTAAATGTAGTTTGCCCTAAATTTAATCTAGTTAAAAAAAAAATCAATGATGATGTTTCTTTATAATTAAAAATTATTATAAATTATTCCCTCCGTCTCACAGTACATGTCGTTTTACGAATATATTTTGTTCCATAATATGTCTTTCTTATATTTTAAAAGGGAATTTATTAATTTTTTTTTCTAATATGCACTTAAACTCTAATTAATTATCTTTTGTAAATTTTCAAAAAGGCTCCTAACAACTCATTAATTATGGGATATTTTAATCAAATTAATCCATAATTAATGTTGTTAATTTATTTTCTTAATCTTATACAATAGCCTAAAACAACATCTATATCTTAAGAGGCGGCAGGAGTAGTATTTCGTCAACAAGCCATCTTACTATATTATATATTATAAATTTATAATTCCCATTTAATTACTTAATTTTTAGAGATAAATTTATTTTTGCTCCCATAGGAATCGACTCCGTCCATATTTAGTTTTACGGGAGATTTAATTTCAAAATTAGTCTCACAGGAATTAACTTTGGGACAATTTACGTCCCATCACTGACAAATTGAAATATTTTGGCCAAACTTAACGATGCGGTAGATGAGATATAATGTCGGCATGTTTCGGAATGTGTGTACATATTTATATGACTCCTCGCTGGATTTTTTGATGACTTAACTTTTAGTTGGCATACGTGTAGGATTACTAGACATCTAAGCATTAAAATTGATACACATATAAGAACACTAATATATATATATATATATTAAAAATATATATAAATACATTAAGATATTAAATATAAAAAACTAATATACATAATACATAATATATATTTTTCTTTTTTCTTTCATTTTTTCGTTTGATACACATATAAGAACACTAATATATATATATATATATATTCATTTAAATTATTTTAGGATCAAAATATAAATATATTATTATATTTCCTTTATAAGAATACTTTTTTAAGAACTATATGACATAATTTATTAAATAATAATAAGTTAAAAATAAAATAATATATAAAATAAAATTACGTAATAAAGAAATAAACAAAAAAAGAAGAAAAAATGTCAGATAATTGTAATTAGAAAAATTATTTGTGTGTCTGTATGTGAGAGAGAGAGAGAGAGAGATAGAGAACTAAAAACATTAATTATTGATTTAAAAGAATTTTTTATTAAAAATGGGTTTCAACTTCCAAGATCCAAAATGATAAAGAAAGTAGTTTGTGGATTAAGAAAATGAGTTTTCAAATTAGATTGTAATATTACAATATTGTCATCTCTATTTGCTTTTTTGTTTCATTGTGTACTAATTAAAAGGGTAAAATTGACACATCAAATTTTGATATCTGAATTGAATTGATTTCATGAGAATTTTCAATATTAACCATAATTTTACATATTTCTATTTATTTCACATAGAATAGAAGGGTAAATTTTGTAAAATTAAAAAAAAAATTCATTTGTGAGATAAAAATGATTTTCTTTTTATAATAGTATAGATAATTAAAAAACCTAATACAAACAAATAAAATCATAATCCGTTTAATTAGTACTAAAAGTTCTAATTAAACAAACTCGCCCTCAGTAGTCGAGTCCAATCCCAACACATTTGAGTGCGGTCTCAGTTTTCTTACCTTACCTCAACTCAGATGTACTCTTCTAATTTTTATGATTCATTTTAGAATATGATTCATTTTTGCCAAATATTTTGAAACATGATTCATTAATTAGGTTCCCAAGTGACGATATTATTATTGATGAAAGTGTTTCTAGAATGAACACACGGTACTGTATGTTAGTTAGATCAAAAAATGATGGGAGAACCATATATATGACCCTGTCACCATGACATCCCATACAAACTAATGTTTGTTGGTTTCAAGTGGTCAGGGGCTTCTATCATTTAATCTAGATTTCGTATTTAAATTTTATGTATGTGAATAATAATTATAGAAAGTAGTTGTTTGTATGAAATTCCTACGATACTCGATTTGGATTTAGTTGAATCCAAGTGGGACATGCCTGATATCATTGGTCCATAAACCTAAAAACATAATGTTCGATAAAAATCATCTTCAAATTAATGATGTGATCTCTAATGAGGTCAGACTCGGATTTCTCATCTATTGAAAATTTAGTTCGGGATATTAGGAATGAATGTTCATTTTTTTTAGCTCTATTCAGTTTGATTTTGTACGCAGGAGTGGGAATATAATAGCCCACTAGCTTGCTCGTAACTCCTCTTTCGAGGGTCCAGAGTCAGCACGTGAGATCCTATATTTCAAATTATATTTTATTTTTTTATTTTAATTTATGGATATACGTCAAATATAAAAACTGTAGGCCAAGTGTATAATTAAGGAAGTAATTGTATACACACAACATGAATATAAATTATGAAATAAGAGATGAAACACCATTTTAGAATAGATGATCCTATCCGTAGAGTTTGCTGATCTTCCCTCGTATGTATCTCATGTAATTGCAGCGGAGGCCATTTCTGTTTGATCAATGAAAGTGTCTTACCCTTAAATTAAAAAAAAAAAAAAAACACTAATGATGCGTTCAAATAACAATTAGGAATAACTACCGAAAATTTATCTTCCTTCAATATCCTTTTGGACTAAGAAGGTGTTTGCCTAAATTTATTTGAAACATTTGCTAAGACGTTTATGAACTTTCATTTCAATCAAACAAACCTAAAATATATAAATTGATTGATCTTATTTATCCGAACACTCTAACAATTTATTTTAAACTAAAATTTATGAACTTGTGAGCATTTAAAAATAAGTTTAACCAAACGCTGTAAGATATTTTATGAACTTAAAATTATGGTGATATTAATTAAAGATAAGTTCTTAAAATATTGTGATAATTCCATGGCTTACCCTTGTGACTTCACGAAAATGCTAAAAACCTCCTATGGTTTAAAGATCGGCTAAAAACTCCCTTGTTTTTTAAAATTTGCTCACTTTTCACCCGTTAACTTAAACTTAATGGCGTTAATTTTTTACATAAAATTCCTGCCCCTCCGATTAGGAACCATTGGATCTTTATTATAGAAAATGAACGACCAAAATTAATCCTTGAATATAAAATATATATATAATATATAAAAATATATATTTAATAATAAAAAATTATAAAATATATATAAAATATATTGAAAATTTTATATTATATATATAAATACATATTATATATTTATATAAACAAAACTAATTTATAAATAATATATAGGGATAATTACTTCTAGTACCCATTTAAAGTATGGAAACTACAACTGATCCACCAAAAATTTTCAATATTACAGAGAGTTACCTCGCTAAAATTCATAATTACAAATACTTCTTTATTTGCCAATTATCCGATCAATTTTTTCTTAACTTCCAAATTTATCCTTTATTTCTTAATACTAAATAGGGATAATTACATTTAGTACCCCTCTAAAATATCGAAACTACAAGTGGTCCCCCCAAAATTTTTAATATTACATAAAGTTACCTCAATAAAATTCATAATTACAAATACTCCTCTATTTGCCGGTTATCTGGTCAACTTTTTCTAAACATCCGCCATCATAATTACAAAAGCCCCCCTATTTGTCGGTTACAAATACCACACCGCCCTCGTTTCTCCCTCTCTCTAAGTCCTTCAATCGATCTTCTTGCTCTCCCTCCCTCTCCCCCTCTCCCTCCCTCTCGATCTCTCTCTCATTCTCTCGTGGTGAGAGGTGGGTTTAGTCGGTGATGGTGGCGGGTGGTGGGCAGTGGCGGCGGTTTGTGTATGTGTGTGTGTAATGTTTGTGTATGTATATATATTATGTATGTGTATATATACATATTTATTTATATATTTATATTGCATTTACACATAAAAATAAATTAACATAGAAGAAAAATGTATAAAAATTAGGGCAAGGGTAGATTTGGGTTTTAAAAAAAAATTTACTGACGTCATCATTTTATGATTGAGAACAGGCTGAGTGGGGGGTATTTGTAATTATAAATTTTATCGAGGTAATTTTCTGTAATATTAAAAATTTTTGGGGAATCAGTTATAGTTTCGATACATTAGAGGGGTAGTAGATGTAATTATCCCCATGGAAGAAATATGTATAAAAATTAGGGCAAGGGTAGATTTAGGTTTTCAAAAAAAAAGTTGTTGACGTCATCATATTATGATTGGGAATTGGCTGAGTGGGGGGGGGGGGGTATTTGTAATTATGAGTTTTAACAAAGTAACTTTCTATAATATTGAAAATTTTTAGGGGATCAATCGTAGTTTCGATACTTTAGAGGGGTAGTAGATGTAATTATCCCTAATATTATTATAAAAAACACATGCACGAACACACACACACACAAAGTAAACACACACAGAGCACTTTACACGCACACACACACACATATAGAAAACACACAACACTGCACACACACACAGTAAACACAGCACTGCGCACACACACACACAGAAAACACAGCACTGCGCACACACATACAGTAAACACACGCAACACTGCACACACACACACAGTAAACACATAGCACTGCACACACACTAAAACATACACGCGTAGAGCACACAACACACAAACAGACACACAAAGCGCACGCACACACACGTGAACACATAAAAAAAAACACATATTTGGAGGAAATTAGATGGGTTTAAAGTGATTTGGTTTGGGTAATACATTGGTGAGATCAATTTTGAGTTAGGATCGACGGTGGTGGAAGAATTAGAAGAACAAGATTAGTGGTATTGGTGGCGAATTTGAGGGTTTTTTCTTATAAATTTTATCTAATTAAACGAGGACGGTCAGATATTTTGATGAAATTAATTGAGGAGTTTGATTTTACTTCACAAGGCGCACAATGTAGCGATTTTCGATGGGGGCTCCAGCAGCGGAGATCGGCGGCTCCGGTGGGTGGTGGAGGGTAAAGAAGAAAGGGACAAAGTGGGAATTATGTTTGTATTTTGTGGCATATTGGTCAATTTCACCACTTTTTTAATGTCAAAAGAGGTCAAATTATACGCACACCCACATACAAGGCGCGTGGGATTCACTTTCCATTATTTTGGTAAGTTATGCAGTGTTTTAAAACACACAGGGGGTTTTTAGTCGATTTTTAAACCATGGGGGGTTTTTAGCCTTTTCGCCAAACCACAAGGGTGGATTATGGAATTATCCCTAAAATATTTAGACAAATAAGATGTTGGAGTGCACAAGATGTTAGTAGCAGCAATTTGTAAATTAATTTGGTTGAAATCAAATGGAATCATTAAAATATTCAAAATAAATGAGAGATTCTTCAATTTTTTATTTTTTTTGCAAAAGAGCTTATAAACTTTTCATCTATTTTATTTTAGTAGCTCATAAGCTATTTTCTTAAAAATGTTGCCAAATAATTTATAACATTTTTAAAATTTTGAAACATCTTACAAAATGTTTTGATGAGATTATAAACTCAACCCAATAGAGGAGGAAAGATTGGGGGTGGCAACCGCCTTCCTTTAATATTTTAAAAAACCTATTTTTGTATGTATTTTATAAAATTAAAATAGCTGCCCCACCTCCCCCCTCCAAAAAAAATTAATAAAACTTTAACATAATTGATAACTCTTAAGCTACTCTTTTGCCCCTCCCTAATTTATATAATAAAAACATTATTTTTACCATTGTACACTTTTTTTTGATCTTTTACTTTTTTTCCCATAAATAAATCTCTACCCCCCCCCCCCCCCCCCCTCTTTCTTCTCTTTAAACAAAAACCCCAACAATCCTATTAAGGATTGAATTTGAACTTGTGTTTGTCTTGCATTTTCTAGTTGAGTATTATAGATGACAGAAGATCTTTGTAGAATTGTACGATGAAACTTTCAAGATTTTCTTAATGCAATGGATGTAGGTGAAAATACAAATGACCTTATTCAAAGATTTAGTAAGAATGGATGAGAAAACTTACTTGAAAAAGTGAAGAGTTTTTGCAAGATGCACACAAATGACGTTTCATGACTGTTCTTTGTTGATCACGTGGAGGCTTGCTTAAGAAAGGCGATTCTATTACCTTAGGGCATCATTATTGAATCGATATATTCATTATTACCATATATTCTATTTTAGAAGAGATAAACCTCGATTCGACGAAAATACAATAGAGTTGCTTATACTTAGTTCAACTTTAGATCGAAGAGATGGATACAAGTCCTTCAACAATGGAAATATTTGCAAACTTGTTGATAAGTTCTGTCCTAGAAATTTCACTAGTCAAGAGAAGTTACATATAAAGTATCAGTTGGATCTGTTCAAAATTGATATGCGACGCAATCCCCGTTTTCAGGGTTTGTAAACACTTTTAGAGTTGTACCAAGTATTTTTAAAGACAAGAAAGAAAATGAATTATTATCTTGTCGATAGATTAATTAGATTTATTTTGACTCTTTCAATTTTCACTGCAACAATAGATCATGCGTTTTCAACAATGAAATTGTCAAGACGAAATTGTGAAATAAGATGGAAGATGACTTTTTAACTAGTTCAATACTATTATAAATTGAAAAAGAAATCATTTGAACATTCAATACCGATTCAATAGATAAGTCGAGCGCAATGTAGGATGCTTAAGTTAAATAAATAGGCTAGCAAGTCTGTCTTCTAAATGTTTGATTTGATAAATTTATATTTAATTATACTTTTTTACTTTCAATATATTTGTTTACTTTCTGGTCACAATATGTTTTAACAATTTTCACTATCTACTCACTATTATATTGCGTTTGGCAAAGGAAAGAAAATAAAGAGGAAAGACAGTGAAAGGAAAAAAAATGGATGGATTTTAATTTTCAACATTTATATTTGATTGAAAGGAAAATAGATGGAAGGAAATGGAAATCTACTTATTTTCTCTTGTTTGATTGAATAGAAAAGTGGAAGGAAAGAAAATGATTTCTATACTAAATGACAACTATACTCTTATATCATTATAAAATATAATCATGTTATGAATTTATGTATTAAAATAAATAAATATAATGTAAATAAAATATATAATTAATATAATGAAATATTTGTTTAAATTGTGTCAAATGACAACTAAAATCTTATACAATTATAAATATAATTATGCTATAAATATAATAATATCGTAGATAATTTAATAAAAATAAAATAAATAAATATGTGAAATATATGTTTAACATATTATAGAAATGAACACGTCATATTTGCTGTTTTAAAAATGCAAAGATTTATGCTAGTAGAAGATGCAATATTATTTAAATATTTAGTTATACATATGGGCAATTTTAAAAATCTTATTTTATAGATATCTTTGTGCTATTTTTCTATCATTTTCTGTTCGATTTTGGGTGGAAAAAAAAAACAGTGGCCCATGCTTATTCTATGCTTATTTTTCCACCCTCAATTTCTTTCTGACCCTTTTCCTTCTACAGCCAAACAAAGGAAAATATTCATTTTTCTTTCAATTTCCTTCATTCCCCTTTGCTTTCTCTCATTTTTTACCCTACCAAACAAAACCTGTGGGAATATGAGATGCTATCCACCTGGATATATACTATGTAATGACAATTTAGTAATAAAAAAATGTCACTATAACTTCTGATGAATTTTGTTTTTGTCACTAAATTGTTATTGCAAGAGTTCTATTAATTGTAAACTATAGTAGTGTAAACATTATTTTCATCACTGTTAACCTTATGAATATTGCTTTTGTGATAATATAAAATTATTTTATCTTTTGTTATTACAAAACCAGTACATTTCGAAACGTTAAAAAATAAAATAAGAATAAACACCCAACATTTCTGATGTTTAATCAAAATTTGAAAAAAAAAGATAAATTAAATTTACCAATTCCTATACTCTTTAAATGATTCTAGGATACTAAAATAAATTACAATCAAATCAAAAACTAAATATTTTTTTGTTTATGAGATAACCCATTTAGGACCTAATATAAACTCATTACCAACCCATCATCAACCCAATTAGAATCCAATATCAATATCAACCTCATGAAATCCAACTCAACCCAATCCAATCCATTTTAAAATATATTGGACCCAATCCAATCCAATCCAACCAAAACTATATGAGTTAAATTCTACTCGCAGGTTGAAAACTATTTTATCATCCTTAAACACATCCTAACAACGTATCAAATAAGTTAAGTTAAAAGAACAGAGTGTCACAAACGTAAATAAAGTCGATACGGGGGTCAAACTCGCAACACAATTGCCGAAAGCGGATAACTCCAAAACAGCGGCCGACAACGATATTTTACTCGTCTCGCATTTTCCATTTTCCTCGTCCTCGTACGGACAGCCCCATCTACAAGTGTCCAGCCCGGCCGGAACCCACTCTGTGCCGCGTCCGTCCAATCATTCAGCAACGCAACTTAAAGCGGGCCGAGAGAAGCCCGATCGGGCACGTGCTGGGAACTGGAGAGTGGGCCCCACTTTATCCGAAAAAGGCCGTTTGTTGCGGCACATTCGGGAAAAAGATGGCGTGTGGTTTGCCGCTTTCGAGCGGGGTGGGGGTTCGTTCCTATCCATTTAGGTGGGACCCACGCCTTTTCTGGTAATTTTCTTTTTATTTTTAGCAAATTTTATTTTATTTTTATTGTTTTTTATTTTTGCTTGTTTAAATATAGAATGGTAGATTTACGGTCTTTCGTCTAATGGATATGTAACTTATTTTTTAGAGAAAATTTTAATTCAAAACTGATTTGATCGAATCTAATAATTATATAATAAATATATTGTATTTATTAATTGATTGATCTTTCTTCTTAAATTATCGTTCAAATCGTTGGATAAGTATAAAATACTCGCTACATGATTAATACTGACTTGCCCGATTAGAATTTGAACTAAAATTTCTTTTTTTTAGAGTATCGATAATATATTGTTAGAATTTAAATTCTAATAATTAACTGAATGTGAATTGTGTGTGTACGCGTATTATCTATATTATTATAAAAAGAAAGTCATTTTTGTTTCACAAATAGCAATTATTTATGTGATTTTATAAAATTTGCCCTTTAATTTTATGTGAAATAAATAGAGATATGTAAAATTATGGCTAAAATTAAAAATTCACATGAAATAGATTCAATTTGGATACCAAATTTTGATGTATCAATTTTACCATTTTTATTAATAAACACATGTAATAAATAAACAATTAAAAAGGTCAATATTATAATATTACATACAATTTAAAAATCCCATTTTCTCAAGCAGCAAACCACTTTCTCTAATTACAATTATTTGATTTTTTTTTATTTTGTGTTTATTCTTTATCATATAATTTTATTTCATATAATTATTTTATTTTTAAATTATTATAATTTAATAAATTATTTCAAATAATTTTAAAAAAGATATTCTTATTAAAGAAATTTAATAATATATTTATATTTTTATCCTAAAAAAAATTTAATTACTAAATTAAAAAATATATTTTTATAAATTACACACACATAAAGTGTGCGATGTTATTAGCCAGGGAAAAAGGAAAAAGAAAAAGGAATGTTCGAATCGCATCTTTCCAAGCGGCCTATCTGCTGCCACTTTGGCCCTGATATTTTCTTTTTCATGACCCTTTTTCACTCTTTTTATCCCCAAAAGATTCAATTAGAAAAGCGAAAAAGAAAAGAAGATTGAAGAAATCAGAGATGAGAGGAAAATTCACTTTTTCTTTGTTTTTCCCCCTTATTTTCGTTTTATCTTAATTTTCAGGATAATTTATAGTTATGATATTAGTTTCCATAAGGTTATAGGTCGGGAATCGTCAAACTTTATTTACGACAGATATGTCATACAAAGAAGATAATATTGATGACAATAAATACAATTGCGATGTGAAAAATCTTATCAATTATATGAATTATGGGACGATACATTTGACTTTATTGCTAATTAAGTTTAATCAGTGATGACAACTCTTTTCTTTTTATTTTTTTTATCATAATATGACTTCCCTAGATGAGAAATTGAAATTAGTGTTTTAATTATCATAGTTAACAATTAATGTATGGCATTCCGAGCGTTTAAATTAGTGAAACCAAATGACCCTACTAAAATTAATAAAATTCTTTTATTTAAGTATTAGATATAGAAAAATATTTTTAAATTTTAAATTTGAAAATATTATTAGCACTCCATATTTATTTTTTTTTATTGAAAATTTGACTAAATTGCTCATTCATCTTTATAACATTATTTTTATTAATTTCAATAATATAACCTTGTCTTTATTGTTAACCATTTTACATTTTGGTTATAAAAAATACACGAGATCACAACCTTAAACAAAACTCTTTAATTTTTTGTTTTATCTTTCTTCTTTGTCCCACTTAATGAAAAATATGTATTACTAACAAAAATTTTCAAGTCATACATGAAACTTCTGAGATATATACGAATCTATGAAATAAAAGAAAGCAAGTTAAATATATAAAAATGTATTATATAATCATACTGATATTCAAATTATGTAAAATATTAGGTAAAAAGAAACAAATTATATACCCCCGCTAATAATAATAATAATAATAATAATAATAATAATAATAATAATAATAATAATAATAATAATAATAATAAATACATTTGCATTTGTTCCATTCAAAATTTGCACTAACTTGTTTGCTCTATATATTATTCTGCCAAAAAAAAAAAAAAATCAGCATTAGTAGAACAATTTTCACATCATGAGAAAAATTATATGACATAAATATATGCATGCTGAAATTAAAGTGTAAGCAAAAAACTTAATGAAATAATATAAAAAATATGAAAAAGAAATAAATACATTTATTGCTATTAGATGAGTTGTAAGAGTAGTAAATATTTTAAATTTTCTCGGCACTCTTAGTATTTACAAACTTTATTTTATCATTCAACTCAAAAAGCATTGTTAAATCTTTTAAAATATTAGTCGCCTCCATTTTCAAGTAACTAAAATTAATATGAAGAAAAAAGTAGAAAAATATAATGTACAATATGGGCAAAATTTTGCACAAAAGACAACAATATTAGAACAAAATTTTTTCGTCAGGTTACCATCAAAATAAGAAGTTGAATAATAATTCTGAAATTATCGTCATCAAAGCCAAAAAGAAGATGATGAAGAATAGAATTTTTAAAAGCATGAAAATGAATAATAGACTATTAGAGTTTTTTGTCCAATAAATTAAATTAAATTAATGTTTAAAAATTAAAAAGGTATATTTACCAATTAATAAAAATTATAAAATGAGAGGGAGTGCCAATAACAATTTTAAAGTGTCAATAACAATTTTCTTAAATTTTATTTGTTATTGGAGCCCATTCAAAATAATAAAAATCCTTAACATAATGGGTCAAGCTAGTCCATCACTATTGAATGTATATAAATATATATATATATATATATATATATTATGTGTGTATACATACATATATATATATGGATTTGATGTAGATGCCCACCACTTCATTTTGTCTTTTTTCCCTTTTCTTTCTCCATCTCTTTTTACCATACAAATTCTACATCACAAATTAAAGGGAAGATTTTTTTTCGAAGGGAGAAAGGGAAGATTTATTGGGTTTATGTTTTGATAATTTTAACACAATATTTCCTATTATTTAATGATTCAACTCTGCTCGCAAGCAAAATAAAATAGAAGAATTCAAACAAAATAATTCTTGTTTTTAGGCTCAGTGATATTTCATTTTTTAAAATCTTTTTGTTTTCCCATATAATTATTTATACAATTATGAATAATTTATTAATTTTGACCTAAAATAATTGAAATTTTTTTAATTCGAGCATGAGCTTATTTTGACCCTATAATTTATTCATAAATTCAAGTCAAACATGTCGAGTTTCAACCCTAATTTTCAAGGTTTGTTGAGTTTGCTTAAGCTTAATTCACTTAACTCGAGCTAAGTATGAGAAAAAGATCAAAACTTAGTTCAACTTGACTCGTTTGTATTTTTTATAATGACCCCACTGGCAAAGATTCCTGCCTTCGCCATTGATCCCTAGCTATGTGACAATTTCATCAAAAAAAGAAAAAAAAGATTATCATTATAATTTTGTAAAAAGATTTTCATTTATTATTAAGTTGACAGGTTGTCGCTAATTTCTTTTTTGATACAAAGGTTGTCACTAATTTCTAATGTGACAACCATAACGTAATGTCACCTATTGACATTATAATTATTTTTTTTACTACAAAACTATTTTCTTTTTTGATGTGGCCAAATCTGCCTTGGCCACGTACGCGTCTCCTCAGCTCACACGTCGGATCCACCTCAGCACATGCCGCCATCCTCCTATTGCCGCGTGTCAGACCTATCTCGATCAGGCCCATGGTCTTTTTCTTGACGGCCTTGTTCGGCCAGAGTTCACCACATCTCCTTGACTCGATGAAATGACATGATCGATGTCAACAATACTTCATCCTCGGAGTCAATACCTTGACACCCCCCTCGAGCAAGGAATGCACCCCACGCGCCCACAGCGCGTCATGGGGAACGCCCGTTACCAGCAACGGGATTGGGCCAACCTAATTCTGGTCCGGCCCACCTATTTTTTATTATTATAAATAGTACGACGACACTATTCATTGGGTAAGACATCTTCTATCTACCAATACGCTGATTACTACTTACCGTTCACCTGCCCGAATTCTGACTTGAGCGTCGGAGGGTCTTCGCTGGAGACACTTCCGGCAACGGGATTGGGCCAACCTAATTCTGGTCCGGCCCACCTATTTTTTATTATTATAAATAGTACGGCGATACTATTCATTGGGTAAGACATCTTCTATCTACCAATACGCTGATTACTACTTATCGTTCACCTGCCCGAATTCTGACTTGAGCGTCGGAGGGTCTTCGCCGGAGACACTTCCGGCTAGTCTCACGTGTGCTCCATCCTTGCAGAATAGAACCCGACCAGCATTCAGACACTCTTACTCGGATTTACCTGACCGGATTCGGACACTTACTCCCAGATCGAAGTGACGTGTACCGCAGGCCAAAATCCGACCACATCATTTTGGCGCTAGAAGGAGGGCACTCCAATTCGAGCAAGTGAGGAAATGGTAAACACACGAAGGACTGGAACAGAGTCAGGGGCCCCACATACCACCACCCATCCTGTTCCCGAAACTCACACCGTCCCACCTCCCGTTCCCGCCGGGCAGAACCTCGTCGTTCTGACGGCTGATCAGTTTAATACGCTCTTACACGAGATCAGGCGAGTGAACCCATTCCCCGCCCCGGCTGCCACTGCTGAAGACCCTCATCCGATGAGGGAGGAAATTCGCCCCCCGCGAGGTGTTCGGGCAACCGACGCTGAGCGGGATGACGCGCGGGTGCGCGAATGGATCCCCACAACAAGGGAGGTCCGCAGAGAGAGACGGCCCCCGCCTCCTCGACTGGCGGAGGAAGTTGACGAATCCTCTGTGGGGGCATCCTCAGGTCATCCAGCGCGGAGTCACCGAGAACGGCTGGAGGAAATCTCCCACCAGGCCACAGAAATCCAGCGGAGGATCGATGAGGTTCGCCGCGGAGAAAGATCCCGTGATGACGTTGGGGAACTTTCGCATCGGATGGAAGACCTTAACCGGAAGCTCGAGAAGGTATCTCATCGCTCCGGACAGGGATCGACTCAGCGATACTTTGTGCCGGACGAGGCGGACCCACTCAGCGCAGACCTTCAACGAGCCCGAGCACCCAGAGGGGTCCGAATCCCGACCGACTTGCCCCGATACAATGGAGAAGCGGATCCCAAAGAACACCTAATACAATTCAAACACGCCATGCGCGTGCACATGATCGACGACGACTTCGCCGCGAAGTTGCTGGTTACGACTTTTTAGGGAGTAGCCTCGCAATGGTACGTCCGCCAAGCCCCAGGTTCGGTCAGAAACTTCGCCGATTTGGCGATAAAGTTCGTCAACCATTTCCAGACGAAAAGCCTAACGAAGCTGCCCCCATCCCATTTGCATAAGATTCGGCAAAAGGAGGGTGAGTCTCTGAGGGACTTCTTTAACCGATTCAACACCGAGCTGCTCAAGGTCGAGAGTGTCCAGATGGACTTCCGCCTCGACGTAATCATGGGGGCCATCCAAAACCAAGCGTGCTCGGACCACTTGGCCAGGAAGCGCCCCGCCACCATGGAGAAAGTCATGTCTATTCGCTCAACAATATATGAATGTTGAGGACATGAGGTTTAAAAGGAGGCCAGAGGTCGGGGAAAGGAAAGATCGCCGACGGAACAATGATCTCACCCCATTGGTGATGTCAAGGAAAGAGATCTTCGCCACAATCAACGCCAGCGATCCGATGATTTGAGGCCAAGGAAGATCCAGGACGCGTATGGAGCCCCTCCGAGAGGGAATAAGTATTGTGCGTTTCACAAGCAAGTGGGTAACCACGACACCGAGGGCTGCTATGCCCTCAAAAAGGAAATACAGCGCCTCATCGATATGGGCCGACCAGAGATCAAAAAATACGTGAAAAAGCAAGGACAGGGCCACAAGAGTGAGGGAAGCCGTCGACGCAACTCCCCGTCCCCCACGGACGATGAACAAGGTATACCGAGGAGAGCTAGATCTCGCTTTCCTCGAAGGGGCTACACTCCTTCGACTCAAGCCGACAAACAGCCGGCCACACAGGACAACCTCCCGGTCAGGGGGATGATCCACACCATAGCGGGAGGCCCTAGTGGAGGAGACACTAAAAGTAGGAGAAGACAGGTGGAGAGGCGCCTCGACCAAGCCCGATACCGTATCGAAGAGCGCTACTACCACGAGAGGCTGCATGTCAACACCATATCAGAGGCAGCGACGCCGACGTCGGAGTCACTTGAATTTCCGACCGTGATCTTGCGCATATCCCGAAGACAGAAGGCCTCGAGGATACACTGGATTACCCAATGGTCATTAATCTGGACGTAGCAAACTATTCCGTGGCAAAGACCCTGATCGACAATGGGAGCTCCGCCAATATCATTTTCGCCAACACCTTCGCCAAGATGGACTTGGGAGGATACACGCTCTCCCCCGTGCAGACCCCTCTTGTCGGGTTCGGGGGCTCCGAGGTGGTCCCTCTCAGAATGATTCAACTCCCCACCTCGTTGGGGGAGGCCCCGAGAAGAAAGACTATAATGGTCCAGTATCTGATAGTTGATGCCCCGTTTGCTTACAACATCATCCTTGGGCGACCCGCTCTTAATGCGTTTCGGGCTGTGGTGTCCACGTATCACTTGAAGATGAAGTTCCCCACCCCCGCGGGGGTCGGGCAAGTCACATGTCGGATCTTGGACGCCTGGAAGTGTTACTCGGCCTCCGTCGAAGCGAAGAGGACTCCGACACCCCGTCCAGTCGAGGCAGCCACCTCGCGGATGGACATCCCCGAGTCCTCCGAAATCGACCCGGCAAAACGGAGGAGGCTCGAGGAAGAAAAAATGACGCCGGCAGAAGACTTCAAGACAATCCAGCTCGTAGAAGGTGACCCATCCAAGACCACCCAGGTAGGATTGACCCTCGAGCCGCATCACGAGGTCATGTTGGTCGACTTCCTCCGGACAAATGCCGACGTTTTTGCTTGGAAGGCCTCTGATTCTCCAGGAATCGATCCTGAAGTCATTGTCCATCGCCTCAACGCAGACCCATCGTTCAGGCTGGTGAGGCAGAAAAAGAGGATATTTTGTGAGGCTCGTAACCGAATCATCGAGGAGGAGGTCAACAAGCTCCTCGAGGCAGGCTACATTGTGGAGATCCAGTTTACCGAATGGCTATGCAACGTGGTCGTTGTTGCCAAGGGCGATGGCCGATGGCGGATGTGCAACGATTTCATCCGATCTCAACAAAGCCTGCCCCAAGGACCACTACCCCCTTCCTCGGATAGACCAACTTGTTGACTCAACGGCGGGGTGTGAGTTGATGAGCATGATGGATGCTTTCCAAGGCTACTACCAGATCTACATGGCCGAGGAGGATCGAGGGAGGACGTCGTTCGTCGTCTCGTCGGGGACGTATTGCTTCCTCGTGATGCCCTTCGGGCTGAAAAATGCCGGAGCTATGTATCAGAGGCTCGTGAATCTCATGTTCAAGGAAGAGATCGGGAGAACCGTCGAAGTATACGTCGACGACATGATAGTCCGCAGTGAGCGGGAGTCCGACCATCTCGGGCACCTTGCTCGAACATTTGAGATTCTGAGGAAATACGGCCTAAAACTCAACCCGAACAAGTGCACGTTCGGTGTCCGAGGAGGTAAGTTCCTCGGGTACATTGTCAGCCATAGGGGGATCGAGGTCCAACCCCTCGAAGATTCGCGCCATCCTCGACATCAAGCCGCCTAGCTCCATGAAGGAAGTACAGAGGTTAGTAGGGCGCGTAATCGCCCTCAATCGGTTCATATCCCGCTCAGCGGACCGGAACCTCCCATTCTTTAAAGCACTAAGAAAGGTGCCGGATTGGAAATGGACGAAGGAATGCCAGCACGCGCTCCTCGAATTAAAAAGATACCTGACCGAGCCCCCTCTGCTGTCGAAACCAGTTCCGGGGAGACCCCTTTATGCCTACCTGGCGGTATCCCCAAATGCGATCAGCTCAGTCCTAGTGCACGTAGAGGATCGGGTACACCGCCCGGTGTATTACCTCAGCAAGCTTCTCCAAGGCCCTGAACGGAACTACTTGGCCATCGAGAAGCTCGCTCTCGCTTTGATCCACTCCGCCCGGAAGTTGAGGCAATACTTTCAGGCCCACACCATCGTGGTCCTGACCAGTGAGCCGCTGAAGCAGGTATTGGCCAAACCCGATGTCTCTGGTCGGCTCGTGAAGTGGGCCGTCGAGCTCGGCGAGTTCGATATCTAGTTACAACCACGGACAGCGATTCATGCCCAGGTCCTGGCGGACTTCTTAGCGGAAGTGGCCCCGAGGGCGGAAACGGAGCCAAAAACACCGTGGACCCTCATGGTCGATGGGTCCTCCACGAACTCAGGTGGGGGAGCCGGGGTTTACCTGCGGGATGAGTTGGGCAATGAGCTCGACTTCGCCATTCACCTTGAATTTTCGGTTTCCAACAACGAGGCCGATTACGAAGCTCTCGCCGCGGGGATGAAGATTGCCCTGGACAAGGGCGTGGGCGAACTTGTCGCCTTGACCGATTCGCAGTTGGTGGCCGAGCAGGTCAATGGCAATTACGACGCCCGTGAAGCATCGATGACGAAGTACCTCGAGGAGGTCAACAGGTTGAAGGAAAGATTCGCCAAGTTCTCTCTTGAGCAAATCCCCCGGACAGAAAATGAGAGGGCGGATCAATTGTCGAAGCTAGCCAGCTCGGTGAGAGGGACCAAAGAAAGGAGGATAACCATGTTGAGTTCGCCGACACCCTTGACCGGGTCGGGGATGCGACAGTGCGTTCTCTCCGTCGAGCCCCCGGAGGATTGGATCGCAGAACTAATCGCCTACCTGAAGGATGGAATACTCCCCGAGGGACCCGTCGAAGCCAAGACACTCCGACGGCAGGCCTCTCGATATGCCCTCGACGGGCAAGGGCGCCTGTTCAGGAAGAGCTTCGATGGTCCTTCTCGACGATGCTTGAACACACAGCAGGCCAGGGAGGTCATCGAAGAGATACACCAAGGGTGTTGCGGAAACCATACTGGGCCAAGGTCCTTGGCCAAAAAGGTATCACGGGCAGGGTTTTTCTGGCCTAATCTCATGCAAGATTGTTTTGACTTCGTCCGAAGATGCCGAGCTTGCCAACTGCACGCCAACCTAGTCCACCAGTCTGCCGCTCTGATGGTAAATGTGGAGATATCTTGGCCATTCGACCAATGGGGAATAGACATCCTCGGACTGTTCCCTCAAGCCCCCGGGCAAAGGAAGTTCGTGATTGTTGCCGTCGAGTATTTCACAAAGTGGGCCGAAGAGGATGCCGTTGCGAAGATCACCGACTCGGTTATCAAAATCTTCATCTGGAAAAACATCATCTGCCAGTTTCGGACTTCCCAGGGTCGTCATTTCCGACAACGGAACCCAGTTCCAAAGTCATCGGGTGAAGGAATGGTGCTCTAGCCTCAAATCGAGCAGCGTTTCACCTCAGTAGGGAACCCTCAGGCAAACGGCCAAGTTGAAGTCACCAACCGAACGATTCTCCACGGACTTAAGGCAATTGGGCCAACGAGCTCCCAGGCGTGCTTAGGGCATACTGGACCACTCCTCGGACTGCAACGAGCGACACCCCGTACGCCTTAGTATATGGTTCAGACGCCGTTATACCTGCCGAAGTGCTGCACCCATCTGCTCGGGTTGCGCACTTCGATGAGATTGCCAACGTCGACGCTCGCCTGACCGAGCTCGACTTCGCCGACGAGAGGAGGTATGCCGCCTTGCGGAGGTTGGATAACTTCCGGGCATCAACTGCACGTGCTTACAATCGCCATGTCCATCCCCGGACATTCCAGATCGGGGATCTGGTCACCAAGAAGGTCGGGGTTTCTCGCCCTGTGGGAAAGTTGGACCCCAAATGGGAAGGTCCGTTCAAAGTAACCAAGATTTGCAAGAACAACGCCTACCGCCTCGAAGGCATGTCGGGGAGGGAGTTGCCCCGTCCTTGGAACGCCACGAACCTCAGACGGTTCTACGTATGATGATGGCCCGAGTAGAAACATCGCGTGTATCAACCGGCTTACTCGAAGTTTTTTATTCATCTGTTTTAATAATTACATCTTTATCATCGAACAAGTTTCCGGCCAAAACACGCCATTTTATACACAAACTCCGTTTTCCCAAGCTCGATTTTTGATTATCAAGTTATTTCTCAAAGTTTCTCAAGGTTTTTTATTGAAGTCATTTTGTACATATTATTTTTTATTTAAATAATATGTATTTCGAAGTTGAGACCACATTTTGCATAGACGGGAATGAGCACCACATTTCGATCATGAAATTCACGTTGATAAAAATGGGCATGAAATTAATATTTCGACCAGGAACTTGAATGAAAATGAAAGATTCATTGATCATAATAACGTTTACAAAAAAGAAAAAAAAAAGAGAAATAAATAAAATACATGTTCTCGGGCCTCCAGCCCGGCATAAGATCTTATGGCCTAAGAGCCATCTATCTCCTGGGCTACCTCCTCGATGGCCGCCTCCAAGGCTTGATCGGCCCCAGCGCCGGCCACACCCGAATTCGACTGGGCACTTGTCGCCCCCAAAGGTGACCCTCCTTGGTCCAGGACGATGGGGTCGTCGGGTTCCACATTCGGAGAGAGAGGCTCGCCCAAACGTTTATGATCCTCATTGCGGACGTGTCTCTCCACGATGGATATAACCTGGGCAAACTCTGCACCCTCATATGCCGGCAGCGCCTCATCATCCTCGTTGTCCTTCTCCCCGGCATCGTTCAGATCGAGGCCATACCCCTCCATGGGAAAATCTTGCGGGATGACGCCGTGTGCCTTCAGCTGCTTGAAGGCTCTTTCAAATCCGAGGGAGGCATTGTTCGCCCCGCGGAGGATGGTAGCGTATTCGAACACCGGTCCTCGAACGAACCGTTTTACGGCTTCTTTCTCCCAGTTGGGGACCGAGGCCATCAATTCGATCCTCATCGAGCGGCGACCCCTCTCTTCGCCCTGCACGAAGGCCTCATTGGCCTTCTTCTTCAGGAGGCTAACTTCTTGCTCCAACGAGGACTCCCTGGTCTTGAAGTCCAGCTCGAGCTTCTCGAGCCGCTCCTCCAGGGCCTGAGTCTTCCCCCGCGCCGTGGCGATCTCCCGTTGAGCGACTTGATTTTTCTGCCGCTCTTCATCCAAGTCCGCCTGGAGGTTGCTTCCTCGAGCCTCCCGCTCAGCCTTCTCACAACGCGCCCGGCTGACCTCCAGCCGACGAAGACCGTGGAACACCCTTTGCTGGAGAGTGTTCATGTCCTGGGCGATGCTCAGGGCCAGCTCTGCATCGTCGAGCTCGGAGACTGACCTGATCGGCTTTAAAAATGGCGTTTTGGAAACTCCTCATCGCCAACTTTTTGCTCGCCCCTCCGACGACGCTAAGGTCAGAGAGGTCACCATATTTGGGGCCGAAGCGGGGTCCGGGGTGTCCGGATAGTTTAAAACCTCCAGTTCTTCTGACGAATAACCGGAGCCATCAGCCGGACCGCTTTCCTTTGGCCGATCTCGGGACGGGCCTCTTCGGGGCGGGCCCAGCCGATCTAGTCGGCGGTGTTGAGTCCGGAACCTTCCGTTTTCGGACAAGAGGCGTCTCCTCCACGACGACTGCCTCCCGAGTAGGGCCTTGAGTGGTTGGAGTCGCTCCCTGCCCCGATCTCCTCGGATCACTAGCTGTGGCCGCTATGGCACGGGCCTCCTCCGGTGGGGGGGATGGCCTCCTCCTCCCTCCGGCTACCTTCGAGATCAGGTTCATGCGGCCCATCTCCAACACTTCAGGCGGCTGCATAAGGAAAAATAATCCGATCAGATACATTCATATATAGAAACAGGAGGATGTCATAATTCGATCAGAAACATGCAGTAAAATCGCTACCAAAGGCAATGTGTTCGGTATCAAGCCTGGCCGGCGAGAGCCCGGCCTTTACTAGAAAGTGTTCCTGGGTGAGGAAGGTGGGGCTCAATAAGCCCAGGGCCTTCTGGCTGAGCACCCACTCCCTTGTCCAACTACTCAATCCCAGTCCAGCCAGGGAGAGCTTCCTCGCCTCCGGGTTATGCACCCTCCTCACCGGCCATGGATCATCGGATTGTATGTAGCACCACTTCTGCTTCCAGTCCGCCCCGTAGGACGATGAAGCTGTTTCGATCAGCTTTCTTCCATTCTTGGCACTCACGAAAAAGCAGTTAAATTCATCATCCGGGGAGGACCTGCTCGAGTGGTTAACTTGGTATAGATCAGAAAAGTTGGCCACAGTGGGAGTGTGCCCCGTATAACAACAAAAAACAACAAAGGCACACATCGAGGCGTATGAATTTGGGGTCAGTTGAATCGGGCTTATATTCAATCGATTTAGGATGGTGGAAATGAAAGCCGGGATCGAAAATCTAAGCCTGTTTTCGATGTGAGCGTAGTGAATGGGGATGCACCCCTCGGGGGGGTTCGTAATGGAATCCTCCCTGCCTGGCCAGATGACACCAAACGAGTCTCGGATGTAGTGGTTCATTATCTTCTTTCTGTCCCGCTCGGTGTTATTCGCGATGATGTTTCCCCAACTAACTGTTGTTTGGTTCCCAGCGATGGCCTTTCTTCTCCCCCGAGGAGGCTCTTGACGGGATCGGCCCTCCTCTCCGGAGACGGACCTCCACGAGGGTACCAACACGTCGGGCATGTCGCCATCGGAAGAAGTACCTCTCCTCTTTCCGCCTCCATGCGCCGCCTCATCTCCTCTACCCTACTCGGGCTCTTACCACCCCCTCGGGGCCAACTGGTGCTCGCCTCGCCCGGGCAACGAGATGTTGCCCCCTCAAAAGAGGCTTCTGCCTCCAAGGAGATTGAAAGATTTATATCGCTTAACCCCCCTTCAATCGGGGACTCTACCATCCTATTTTGACTATCCGAGCTATTCATGGATTGGCTCAAATCTAGGGATTGTTTGTCTAACGAAAATGAAGAGCAAAAAATAAACAGTTCGGAAAAAGGGGAGTACCTAGGTTTGGCTGGAAAGGAGAATTTGTCTGCTCGAAACGGTTCCCGTGTGCTCGGTGCTCTCAGATTATGCTCGGAATGGAACTTCAGCTCGATTGCAAAATGACGCGCCTGTAGTCTCGCCCGGAGCCCCTATTTATAGGGCGGTAAAAATACTCCTCGGGAAGTCCAACAGACGCCAGTATTTATTGCCAACGGTCACATCCCAACGGTCAATTTTTGAAATTACCGCCAACGCCTGATCGGTAACTCCTGAGCGAAATCGTAGGCGCTATCTCCTTGGACAGTTCTCGATCTGCCCGTATTACGAGGATCGGTCAAACCAAGAACTGGGGGGGCTAATGATGTAGCCAAATCTGCCTTGGCCACGTACGCGCCTCCTCAGCTCACACGTCGGATCCACCTCAGCACATGCCGCCATCCTCCTATTGCCGCGTGTCAGACCTATCTCGATCAGGCCCATGGTCTTTTTCTTGACGGCCTTGTTCGGCCAGAGTTCACCACATCTCATTGACTCGATGAAATGACATGATCGATGTCGACAACACTTCATCCTCGGAGTCAATACCTTGACACCCCCCTCGAGCAAGGAATGCACCCCACGCGCCCACAGCGCGTCATGGGGAACGCTCGTTACCAGCAACGGGATTGGGCCAACCTAATTCTGGTCCGGCCCACCTATTTTTTATTATTATAAATAGTACGGCGACACTATTTATTGGGTAAGACATCTTCTATCTACCAATACGCTGATTACTACTTACCGTTCACCTGCCCGAATTCTGACTTGAGCGTCGGAGGGTCTTCGCCGGAGACACTTCCGGCTAGTCTCACGTGTGCTCCATCCTTGCAGAATAGAACCCGACCAGCATTCAGATACTCTTACTCGGATCTACCTGACCGGAATCGGACACTTACTCCCAGATCGAAGTGACGTGTACTGCAGGCCAAAATCCGACCACATCATTTTCCAAATAATGAGCACCGTTTCTGCGCGCACCCGAGATGGCCCCAGCCTGAGCACAATACTGTCTACGCCTGCCAGTCGAGGGACTGGGGGGGTTTTCAAAACGCGTCGTGCTAGGTGAGGGAGGGTTGGTGTGTATATAGCGACCAAGACCCTCGTCTCCATTCGATGTGGGAGAATTGGCCTCATCATAAGCCCCCCAGACGAGGGACTTGGAAGGAGCCTAGCGGCCCCACGGTGGGCGCCAAATAATGAGCACCGTTTCTGCGCGCACCCGAGATGGCCCCAGCCTGAGCACAATACTGTCCACGCTTGCCAGTCGAGGGACTGGGGGGGTTTTCAAAACGCGTCGTGCTAGGTGAGGGAGGGTTGGTGTGTATATAGCGACCAAGACCCTCGTCTCCATTCGATGTGGGAGAATTGGCCTCATCATTTTTGTTTAGTGACAACCATAACGCAATGTCACCTATTGACATTATATATATATATATATATATATATATATATTTGCTACAAAACTACTTTCTTTTTGTTACTGAAAGCATATGGCATATTACAAATTTTATATTGGCCTGACTTCAATATGTTATCGTTAATTTTCTTTTTGCCTTGTGGTCGACTAGCAAAGATTATGAAGGAAAAAGTTTGACAAAAACGTCCTCGCATTTATATTGTAAAAATATGGAATTGATTTGGTCAACACAACAAATATATATATGGGGTAAACGAGCCACTCTATCATCTTCAGCTCTACAAATCAAATAGTGTATATAATGTACAAACTAAAAACTAATACTTCAATTCATTTTATTTTAATCAAAGTTATAAAATGATTGAATGAACACACACACACAAAAAAGCTAATTTCACCCTAATTTCAGATTAAATAACCATTAATATTTTTGCTACAATTAGTTAACTAGTATTGTGAATTGAAAATTGTGTAACAACTTTTATCATGACGTGCTAAATGAGATACTTGAGATCGTTTTAAACGAAAACAATAATAATTGTAAAAAGTTACACGACAATTAGATTAACAAGAGGTTCTATAAGCCATATTACCACAACAAATGAAATAAATAAATAAAAAAAGAAAACATTCATCGCATAGACTGAGCTACGTTGATGTCAGTGGGGTCCTTTAAACCTGCTGAATTTTAAAAATTCTTATTTTTTTTATGCTTAATTTAGGTATAAAATTAAAAATTATAATGCATCATTTAAAAAAAAGAAAGAAAGAAAGAAAGAAAGCCCTATATTGTGGGTCCCCAAATATAAAACCCACCCCTAGTACTTATATAATTCTAATTTGTCACTGTTAATTTTAATAAAATATTTTTAGTTAAATAAAATAATTTTCTTGCTACACCATTGCTATCATCAACCCCGGCCCTATGTGTGTATATTTTTATATATTCATATTGTATATGTAGTCAAAAGTGGAGGTAATCCTTTTTGTCTCATCGAAGTGAAAAATTTCTCGGTTGGGGTGTCCATATATATACTTCTCATGAATATTGACTTGTTAAAAAATGAAAATGAAACTTCATGTGATGAAAAAAGTGGAGACAGTGATCTCTTCCTCAAGTGTACAAAGGTTCATCCCCTTTCACTTCATAGGAAGATTTTAAGTAGAATTGAGTACGAATTAATTATTTATCGAAAAGGTCTCTTATCCCTTGTTTATATATATATATATATATATATATATATGCGTGCAAGGGAGAGAAAAGAATGATTCGCGCTTATTACTTGTCATTGAAATTATGTAATGATATACACACACGTATATATAATACTTTCTTGAGTTTGTTGTGTATATATATAGGTTTTAGAACATTGCTGGTTAGAGATAATTCTAGCAGTCAATTTTGTAAGTATAGTGCGATTTTCATGTGGGACCGTAGGGATAATGAAGTCGAAAACTTTAAGTTTGAGAATCGAGGATAGATTTTTGTAGAATATATAAAAATAGTTTTATTATTTTCAAAAGACAAAATATTAAAGTTTAATAAAAATATAGATATTTATTTATGGAGTATAAACTATAAACCTATACAAATTTAAACCAGCTGGTTGCATGCAACTCTGCACAGTCACTCCTTTGTATAAAATATTCATGTGAGTCGTCGATATTGAATTTTAAGCAAATCTTAGATTTTATACTGTTTGTAGATCCATAAAATTAATATGATATTTTGGATTTTCGAATTTCTTGAGTCACTAAAAATAACCCTTTTTTTCATGCACAAGACAATATATCAAATCACAAAGCTTGTGTCTTTTGCAAGCTTACAATATATATATATATATATACACACACACATATATATATATATATGTATATAACCCTGTGATGCGGAGAGGAAATAAGAATATTAATGTAACATTCTTTGAAACTAAAATGTGACATCCATCCAAGTTGCAATGCATTTAGACATATTGCCAAGAACATGAATGTTGAATCACAGTGACCAGTTACATTATTTGTTGTTTAATTCCACTTGCGAAGTACTCTTTCGATCTTCCAACAAACATCCAAGATTCTTGTACCCCACAAATGATCTCCTCCTAAGTTATAAATTCCACATCAAGGCATGCAAATTACAACCTTTATTGGGTGAAATATATTGGCCTTTTAATAATGGTTGGCATGAAATCAAGCACAATTCTCTTCCCCAAGTTACTATCCTAATCCGACAAGTACCTAAATATCAAGCCTAAAGAAGGGAAATTAGACCGAGTTTGGCTGCACGAAAATTAATCACGTGTAGTGAGTGTGTTACCCTTGTTATGTGATTGATATATATTTAGGGGAAGAATGACTAATTATATGATATGTATAATTATACTTGCTTATGATTTATGAGATTAAATCGTATTTGGGCAAGAGTTAGATTTTTCTAAATCAGTAAATGCATATATTGTTCTAATTGTGTAATAATTTCTTTTTACTACAAAATACTTTCTTTGTATCTTTTTGATAATTTTGATATTTTGTAATTATAAATTGTAATAGTTTGATTTTATTAGTTAAAATCGATATAATCGATTGATTGTAAGATTATTTTTCAACACAAAAAAAGACCAGAAATGTGGGACAAATACTCACTATTTTGATGGAATTCGAGCCGAAAATCATATACTAGTAAGATCATGGCCCTTAACCTTGACTATTAGGCCAATACATTATTAGTTAATGACATTCAAATTTTAAACTCATTAAGTGTATAATGTTAATACGATGTCAAATGTCAATCTTTGAAATTCTAAATTTACTATTTGAATAATAATTCAATGTAAGAGGATTTAGTCGGTGAAGATTACTTTATATACGTATATATAGACACACACTACATATAAAGCATTTAAAATTAATTAGTAGCTGCTCAGAGCCGCATTTGTTGACTTCATTAAATGTAAGTTGCCTGGCATTTTGTACCACTGCTTTATTTCACACTGGGAATAAAGTGGTGGGGCATTAAATTTTAATGTTGTTGAAAATTCTTTCGTACATTAACCTCCGTATATATATATATATATATATATATTTCTTTTACAAAAATTATGATGTATATATATATGTATATATATATATTTCTTTTACAAAAATTTTGACATCATAAAAACAAGAACTTTATTCAAAATAGATACTATTTTGTCAGAGAACATTGTTAAGGTAGCTCAATCGTTTCTTATAAAATGTGAAAAAATATTATATTAAAAGCAAATACTTATCTAGTTCGAATTGATTAATAGTTACGAAATTTGATTTTCTTCTCATTTTTATTTTCCACTTTTCACTCTACCAAATCTTGTATTTTACAAAAGCATCTCATATGGGGCACATATACTATATATGGGCCTTGAGAAAATAGAACATTAAGTGGGCTAAAAATCTAAAGCTGAAAGCCCTACAGGGCTTTTCCTTTTGGTTTACTCTTCTCTGGAAGTTAGAGCTGTCAATGGAACGGATTTTAATCCGAGTCCTATCATGTATTCGATAGATTAAATTTCAACCATCTCTCATTATAGTTGATATGGGATACCTCACACTCATCCAAGTTGTCCAATTACAAGTAGCCACATGTACCGTATGAGCCACGTATCTTGTACCCACCACGTGAGTTATCACGTCCTCAATAAGACATAAGAGGTCGAGCAGAGAACTTCCCTCGAGGAAACCGCGTGACCCAACGATGGACTTGTGACCCTGCCAGCCTCATAGCATTGAGGAAGGCATATCGAGCAGAGGGTACAATCCGTACCCTGATACTATTCCTTTTGACACGCACTATGGTTTCCTGCAAAGAAAGAACATGCGCTCCCAGCCACCATGGCAGAGCCTTGTTGTCCCCTTAGTACAAGGGACCATAATGCCATAGGTGCTTCTAAACCCTCCACCTTAGCCCTATTCCTTCAGCTGAGCAAGATCATCCCTCACTTTTCTCCATAAATACTTTTGAGAAATTCTCCATAAAGGTAATTATTCATTATATACTGAAACTCTGCTAGAGTATCCATTTATATACACTTTTATGATTTAAGCATTAGAAGGTTTTCGCCGGAGACAATTTAGGTTAGACTCACGTGTGTTCTATTCTAGCATATCGAGGAGCCTATCGGCAACATTAGTCAAGTCAGCTTCCACCTACGACCTAATCCACCTTCCAAGACTCGACCCTATTCATTTTTGGTGCTAGAGGAAGGGAATTTCGATAAACACTAGCGAAAAATGGTTAACACCTGATGCACTGCAGGTGACAGACCATCTAACATCCCTAATCCGAGATCCACCTAGAGACAACTATGAACATAACGACAAAGTTCAAAGCCGTCTTTGAGGAGAGGATCCTCTCGTTGCGGTAAAAGGAGCCCCTGTTTCTCAAAACTTAGCTGTGATGATGTAAGAGTACCTTGCCATACTTCTAAACAAGTTGCGTGTGGGGAACTCAAAACCCCATCCCAAGGCTGGTCCTTGTGCCGGCTACTCAGCCTGCCAATGTGCGTGATGTTCCTGTGGTTGCGCAACCAATAGAAGGCCCTCATCACCTCCGCAAGAGGGTACCTCAAAATGCTCCACTCTTTAGGCGGTTGTGGAGTCCCAGGGCCAATGTTTTCAAAACCGGACCGGACCGGCCGGTTCTACCGGTGACCGGCGGCTGGTCCGGTCCGAATCATGCTCAAAAATCGGTGGTGGCTCGGACTGTCCAGAACCAGTAAAAACCGGTCGAACCGGTCCCGGTCTGGGAATCGGTTCGGCCAGCCACTTCCAAATTTTTTTTTTTGACCTTTTTCTTGTTTTCGGATAATATAATAGAGATGGCCTTGGCTGTAGCTCCTATACCCTCATTTATTCACCCTTGTTCTTCAAAATTCATAGCTCCAACTCAAATTCAAGTTTGCCCATTTAGAAATAAACTCAAAAGAAGTGATTTTGATGCCAAATCTACATTCTTTATTAACAAAAGAAGCCCCAACTTCATTTGCAAGGCCGAAAAAGAGTACAAATTTCCAGACCCCATTCCAGAATTTGTTGATGCGGTGAGTATTATTAGTTCTTCTCTTTTCTGAAAACACACACACACACACAGAGAGGTGGGCTTTGTTTCACCAAGATCTGGTTTTTTTATATGGTTTTTTTAAGTAGAAATGAATTATCTTGATTTCTTTGATTATGAAACTTGTGTTTTTTTTTTATGTTTAGGAGACTGAGAAATTCAGGGACCATTTGGTTAAGAAGCTGTCCAAGAAAGAAATGTTCGAGGACTCTGTAAATGAAGTTGTCGATATTTGTACTCAGGCATTCTTGTGTGTGTGTGTGGGTGTGTGTGGGTGTGGGTAGGGTGTGTGTGTGGGTGTGTTTTGCATTTCAACAACTAAGATGATAATAGCCTTTTACAACGTTTTAACTAAGAAATTAAGGACAAATATGGTCTGATTCTTATGTCAAATAATGATAATAATGATAATAATGTTTCTCACCAAAAATAATTGATGTAGGAGCCCATTGTATTTTGATCTAATAATTGAGGTTTAAGATCTTAAAACTCTCTTATGTTATTTTGAGTTTGGAGTCCTACTAAGCATGTGGATATTTCATATTTGTGAAATTTCCCTAAGTGCACATGTGTAATACTTATCATTCTATTTGAACTTTGAACTTTGATTTGCCTTTTTGCCAAACTTCGAAAAATATGAAAACCAAGACGTGTTGTATGTTGTATAATATTATTTGGGTTTATTTGGATTTGGATATGAAATGTGACAAGACGTGTTTATCGAATTATTTTGTTTATTATTATTTGTTAGCTTTTAGTTTTTGGAATGAATGATGAGTTGGATTTTTAAGGTGAATGATAGAGTTGAATTTTTATTAAATAGTAAAGTAAATTTCTTGTTTTGGTGGTTATTATTATTATTATTAGGTTACTTTCTCTATTTTTTTATGTATTTATTATTTTTTTATATAAAAAATTAATTTAATAATTATTACGTATTTATGACGTCACACCGGTTGAACCGGTGGTCGAACCGATCGAACCGGTTGAACCGGTAACCAGTAAGGCCGCCGGTTCGATGTCCGGTCCGGTTTTCAGAACATTGCCCAGGGCTAGGTCTCCCGTTCGAACCAAGGACTCAAGGAGCAGAGGTTTGGATTTATTCCCCAGGACTCAAAGAATGATGTCAAGGAGATATCCCACCAAATCTTAGAGATGCAGAGAAGACTGGATGAGCTGAGAAGGCATGAAATCGCCAGATTAGCAGTCGCCGAGCTGGTTTACCAGCTTGAGGATATCAACCACTGCATCAACAAAATAGTTACAAGTTTGAACCAAATCGAGCCTGTCCAGCCCAGACGCTACTGACGAGGGTATGGCACTGATCCCCACTGTTACGAGTTAAGGGAAGCCAAGGCTGCCCCAGGGTGCAAGATCCTCACCAATCTTCCTTTATATGATAGGGAATCAAATCCTAGGAAGCACCTAGTTTAATTCAAGCACGTTATTCATGTGCATATGATTAACGATGGTTTCGCTGCACAGCTTCTCATCATCACCATTCGAGGAGTTATATCTTCCTAGCACATTTGCTAGTTGTAGCCTCAACTGAAAGCTACGACGACTTTTGCCAAAAATTTGTTAAACTCTCGCTAAGTTACGACCTAGCCAACTCCAAAAAATAAAGCAAAAAAAAGGTGAATCTTTGTGGAGCATCTTCGCAAGGTCCAACACGGGGCTTCTTAAGGTTGAGCATGTGCAGATGGACTTTCTTCTCGATGTCCTTTGCTTGGCTTTGAGGAATAGAGACTGTCGCAAACACATTATGGGCAAGAAACCCCAAACCCAAGCTAAGATCATGAGTATTGCACAACAATACATGAATGTCGAGGACACTCTCCACAATCAGTCCTAAAAAAATAAAGATGATGATAAAGGTAAGAAGAACCAATGAGACTTTACCTTGTTGGTCCTAGTGAGGAAAGAAATTTACACCATATTGACTGCTAATGATCCTATGCTGCTTTGCCGCGCCATGCCCTTGTTTGAGAAAAATGGGGCGAGGAAAGGAAACAAATACCGCACCTTCTATCGCTAGCATGGCAATCACGATACCAAGGGTTGCTTCGCTTTGAAGCACGAGATCCAACTCTTTACTAACAATGAATAACCTGATCTCCAAAAGTCTGTCAAGTTAGGTGACAAGAAGAACAAAGGCGGCAGTAGCTAGCGAAGGCACTCCTTATCCCGAGGGATGATGAAATAGATCGAGAGACGCTTGAGGCAAGGCTCCGACAATATCGAAGAGCGGCTGCAAAATGATAGAATCAAGGTCAAAACCATTAGGAAAAATGCCAATACCTAGAGAGAATCGAGGAGTCCCTCCACTATCTAATGGTTGTGACTATTGATGTGGCCAACTATGCAATTGCCCATACCCTGATTGACAGTGGCAGCTCAACTAATATGCTTCCTTACTTGACATTAAAGAAGATGAACTTGGACAATTACAAGTTGGAGCCCGTGAGGACCCACCTAGTCGATTTTGGAGGTCAGAAGTTGTGCCTCTTGGCCAAATTCTCTTACACACTTCCTTAGGCGAGGTGCCAAGGAGAAGGACTGTCATAGTCCCTTTTGTTGTGGTGGATGCTCTGTTCGCTTACAACATCATTCTACGGCGACCAGTCGTCAATAGTTTCTATGATGTGGTATCAACATACTACCTAAAGATAAAGTTTTCCACACCAGCGAGGGTTGGCAAGGTAGTGTATCGGGTCCTTGAGCCTAAAAGTACTATACAATTTCAATGGAGGATAGGAGGAACCCGCTTTCTTGACCTACTGCGTTGATCGCCCCCCCGCATTGAATTCCCAGAGTGCTCATAGACAGATCCTACGAAATGAAAAAAGATGTAGGAATAAAAAATCGAGCCAGTGGAGGAGTTCAAGATGATTGAGCTTGAAGAGGACAACCCGAGCAAAACCACTTGCATTGGGTCCCATCTTGACCTTGCTGAAGAGATGATGCTTATGCGATTCCTCCAAAAAAATGTGGATGTTTTTGCCTAGAAAGCCTATGATTTTTTGAGAATCGACCCTTAAGTGATTGTGCACAGACTCAATGTTGAACCCTCATTCTGCCTAATTCGGCAGAAATAATGAATTTTCTGCGATGAAAGGAATAGAATCATTGAGTAGGAGGTCAAAACAAATTGTGTTTGGATGTGTTTTCTAAAAGAAGCAGAAGGCAGAAAAAAAATCAAAAAAGTGGCTTTTTTGGAAGCTGCCTAGAATAGCTTCAAATAAAAGCACATTTTAAAGCACTTTTAATACTGCATCCAAATATAAAACTTCTTGGTATAAAAAAGCCTTACTATAAAACACGGTTCGAGAAGCATTTTTGAAACTCATTCAAATGGGCCTTAAATGGGCTTCTACTATTCTCAATTTAGTCTGAAATTTTATAAATCAAATCCTACAACATTTTTTTTCTCCCAAATAGACACACAACATTTTAAATTCAAGAAAATTAATTCAAAATTTCAATATAGAACATGTACATCCTTTTGTTAACTATTCCTTGATTACACAATCCAATTTATTCCAATACAAACTTTAGAGGTGTTGCAATAATACTATTTCAAGGGGTTATGTATTGTAATTGTTCTATATTCTTTTATAATATAATTTCTTAAAATTGATATAATACACATTAATAGGAAAAAAAATTGTATTGATGAATAATATTTTATACAAAGGCAAAGATAATTAAAAAAAATATTTCAAATGTTTACAAAAAAAAAACCACTAAATATAATTCTTTGTTTAAAACATGAACAAAAAATATACAAAAATATTATTTTAGAATATTCAATAGGCATTATTAAATATAATGTTATATACATTGTATCAATTAAGAGACCTTATGTATATTGTATGTATAAGGTTATTTAATAAATAATGTTATTCAAATTCGAATTCGGATTATTAACGAATTGGATCGCTTGATTTAGGATTCAATCTACTTATTTCAGATTACAAATATCTACAATTGATTCTGATGCATTGAATATTTTAACCATAAACAACTGGATCGAATACGAAATCAAGTAGTTTGATTTATTAAAAACCTGAATCAAAATTTTAGTTATATTATTTATTAAATTAATAAACTTATATATATATATATATATATAATATTGATAAAAGCGTAGGTATTAAATATAACATACATGCTATGATAAGTAATACTAGACTAATTTTTATTATGTGGCAATTTATTCACAAGAATAATTCATAGTTTTATAATTATTCCAAAGTATTTTTCCACCTTTTTTTTATATATGGGATTAACTTTTTATTAGTTATTTGATTTTAAATTTATTTTTTTATTGTTATTTGGATCGAAATTTTTTACTGAGTTTTTAATTTTTTTTATCAGATTTGGCCTCTATGACAATGGATCTAGATTCAACAGGGTTCAGGTCAAATTTGCATATCGAAAAAAATAAATAGATTCAATTTTGATTTTTTGTCTGATTTGATTTAAATTTGAAATGTTGAGAATCCTACATGGAGTACTTAAAGCCCGAATTGGGTCCTTAATGGGCTGATTTTAGATCATATTTAAGAGGTTTGAACCCTAATTTGAATGGCAACTTCAATACAAAAAAAATATATGATTCATGTTAAAAGTAAAGTAAAAGGAAGTGCAACGAAATTGATCAGTAGAGGAGCATCCAACAGACTTTGTCGAAACCAAGACAACCAAAATCAAAATTTTCAATTATTCAAATTTCTTAATCTTCATTAAAAACAACAAAACAAGAAACAAAATTTTTTTTCGAAATCCTCAACTATCTTTCTTTAGGACCACCTCATTTGCCACAACATCCTCCTCGTCAATTATTACCCTCATCGGGGCCTTTGACAGCCATCTCGTTAAGAACTCTGTTCTCATCCACTGGCCGTCACCCGTTCACTGGAACTGTGTTCTCCTGCCTGTTCGTTGGGCATAAGAAGTTTCAATAACGAGCTTCCCATTCTCCCGGCAACGGTGCAGATGTATGGACACTCCAATGCCATTGGCGATCTATAAAAGCAGCTGAGGGAAGGAGCCCTTTTCTCAGTTCATGGTGTGAACTTTTCTTTTGATAAGTTTGAGATGGAAGATTAGTTAAATGATGTTAATCTCATATGGCTATCTGACCCCTTTTTTTTTTTTTTTTTGTCTCTAGCCCATTTGACCCTTTGTCATGTATGGATATTTTCCTTTTGCACACCCATTTTCATATCAATATGTAATTGATTTCTTGTTTGTGATAAACTAGATTTTAGTGGGTTTTATTTTATATGCGTTAGTGGGTTGATTTTGCTACTAAAAAATGGACTTTTTGGGTTTATTGTAATGATCACAATGCACAAAACAAATACAAGAAGTATTATTAAGACAGGTGCAATTTTCTACTTTAATATATGTCAAATCAATTAAAAAAAATCATGGCTGGAATATCTAACTAGAAAATTGCACGTGCTTTGCGCGTGTCTCAATATTTTTTCTTTTTTCTCCCCTTTTTTTGCTAAGTAAAACTACAGAATTGATCAACAAATGAGCATCCCATAGATTTTGTCAAAACCAAGACAACCAAAGCATTGAAATTTGAAAATTATCAACCTTTCAAATTTCTCAATCTTCATTAAAAAGTAACCGTGGTGTAAGTTATGTAGTCAGAATTCCCTGTGGTGGTCTTCCAATTGTCATATATGGGAATCGCTCTTATTATGATGAATAAATTATCGTGTATTAGTTGTCTTGGTTGGTTGATGCATGTTACTGGCCAGAAATCTATGATCTTCATGTGATATGAACTTTGTATGATTCAGTATTTATGCATTAATTTCTTTTCACAATCCTGTTAGCCAAAGTCTTTCAAGAGGGTTGGCTCACACAACGACCACATATGTTTACACTTTAATCATTCCAGCATTCTTGGGCAACATCTCTATATGCTTTTCACGATCTTTTAAGCCTTTTTATGCCCTTTTTCACCAATTCCACCCCTAAAATAAGAAAGACATAATTTTGAGGTGAATTCAACCATTTTAGAATCCGAGACCGATTAAACTGGATGCAATTAAAGCATATAACTTAGAAAAATACGTATGTTATGAAATTCTTACTCACTTAGTACATGATGGTCTTCAATTATGTCAAAAATCTAAGTCATTAATATTTTCCACCAACTTTTAATTCCTTCAACAACATCAAACTATTGTAGTCAAAGAGCAAATGTTGGCACATTTAGAAATTAAACAATCTACAGAAAATATCCACAAGAATCTACACGCATAAGCATTGGTTAAACAATTGCTTTTAGATACATAATATGGCTAGAACCATACTTTTTACTACGATATTTAACAAATAGGCGCAGTTCGCAAAGCAACGTAATTAGGAAATAACTGTAAACATACAACATATCACATATCCTTCACTAGATGAGGAATTAAGGGGGGAATTCTTTCCTTTATTTTTCTTTCTTCCCCCCTCCCCCCCCCCCCCTCTCTCTCTCTTCATATAACCAACTCAGCCATGACCAACCTTTTTACGCAAAAACAAACATTGTGATAAATGTGTCTGGTTACTCAGCTAGTCATGATTAGCTTTTCTAGAATGTTTCCAACCTTTTGACATGAAAACAAATATTAGTGATAAATGTCTGGTTACTAAATTGATAACAACTTCTAAATGGCTACCAACTCTATTCATAATCACTTTTTATGTGATTAGTGGAGTAAGTTGAATTTTTTTTTTCTTTGCACACTTCTTCCAACCAACTATTCCTCATCATTTTAATGTTAGGTTTTTTTCTCTAATTTGTTGGTCTCATATATTAATTTATTGTACATTGCTATCTCATTAAAAGGAGCCCAATTATGTGATCCATTTAAGAAATAAATTTAATGGGCTTACAGAAATATTATATTAAGTATGGGTATTTTATGTGTAGAAGCCCGGTCACACTTTAATTATGTTTGATGGACCAATAATTAAAGTGTGACACATTAGGTATATTAGGGTATGGTCCCTAAGCCAGAATAGAACGACGTCCTTTCTTTCTGCCCCATTTAAGAGAGAGAATACAGAAACTCATGCTGTCTTTCTTGGCTTAGAATACCACTAACCCTAGATCTAGTTCTCTTTTGCATCTATCATGGATCGCGGTTAGTTATTTACCCTAGATCCAGTTCTCTTCCGCATCTATCATGGATTGAGGTTAGTTATTTAGCTTAAACGCATTATTTGGTTGTTTACTAAAGATCCTGTGATTAATCGATTCATAGGAATCGTATTTTTATTTTGTTTTACATAGTGGATTATTTGGATCCACATTTAATTAAAGTTTTCAACAAGTGGTATCAGAGCAGGATTAGACAAATAATCAAATACGTTTTAGATTTATCTGGTTGTGATTTGATATTACTTTTTTTTTTGGGCATGTTTTTAATTGATTCACAATGTATATATTTATGTTTGATATATATTGTGAATGCATGTTCATGTTTAGAAATCTTGATTGATTTAATTGATTTAGTGTTCTTATTTGATCTTGGGGTACTAATGTTTGGATCAAGTGTTCAAAGAAATCGATTCATAAATTTTTTTTTTTTTTGGATGATTTCTTGTTGTGGGGATATTCTGTAATGGATCATATATAAAAAAAATAGCAGGCAAAAGAAATCCAACCAGGCTGCTGTAGTCTAGATTTGAAATTGAGTCTGCGCCTTGGTAGGCGACTACTCAACCGGTAGGCTGCGATCTATTTCTTATGTTGAGATTGCAGTGATGATTATGATTCTATAAAAGAGCGTCATCAGGAAATGGACCACACTCTTGCTGAAGTAATTTTTACAAAAAAAAAAATGCAACCAATATGATTCGAATGCTAGACCATGAGGAAAGGTCACGCGCTTCAGACCACTAGGCTATGGCCCCCTTCGATATCTTTGTTGCGCATTTTTTATATTTCTTGGACAACACTCCTGCTAAGGTAATTTAACCAAAAAACAAAAAATGCGACCAATAAGATTCGATCGCGAGACCATGAGAAAAGGTCACGCGTTTTAGACCGCTAGGCTATGGCCCCCATTGACATCTTTGTTGCGCATTTTTTATATTTCTTCGATCTCTGGATCTGTAACACAAAATGGCAGCCATGTGGATTGAGTTTGGGTTTATTATATGGTAATATGGTATTTATGTCTTAGCTGTTGCCAAGATCTATAATTGTATGTTGTTTTTATTTTGTATCAAATTCAACATATGTATGTTTTATTTTGGGATCAAATCAAAATTGAACCCTTGAACTAGAACGGTATATCGGCTGGAAACCCGGACGACCAGACGAAAAGAGTCATCTCTGATGACTCGTGTGTTGGTATAACAACGCCACGTACAGTTCAAGTTCAAAAAATATTGTATATAGTATGCACACTACTTGACCATATTGTTATTGCAATATAGTTTGTGTATTTAGCTTTATGTATAAAGTTTCCTTTTAAGTAGTGCATTTAGAATTTAGTTATTTTGACTATTTTGAAATTGTATAGATTGAACTAATATGTTGCCAAAGCAACCTCTATTAGGTAAAATTTATCACTTTTGAAAATATAGGCATGTTTCATCTATGCAAAATAATCGGCCCAAAGGAAGGTTATTTTGGCCAGATGGTTAATATTTATGAATATGTTGTTCATACGCTTTTATCTATGCGAAATAATCGGCCCAAAGGAAGATTATTTTGGCCAGATATGATATTTATAAATATGTAAGTTGTCCTATTAGCTTCATCTATGTGAAATAATCAGACAAAAGGAAGATTATTTTGGCTAGATGGTTTATTCATGAATATGT
Source organism: Petrea volubilis (assembly GCA_026212405.1). NCBI lineage: Eukaryota > Viridiplantae > Streptophyta > Magnoliopsida > Lamiales > Verbenaceae > Petrea > Petrea volubilis. The sequence continues at coordinate 15,469,691 of CM047870.1, forward strand.
GAATTTCGTGTTATTTTGTCTATGCGAGATAGTCAGCCCAAAGGAAGACTATTTTGGCAAGAAAAAGGATAATCATAAATATTAAAATTATCTTGGTTAACATGTTGATAATTTGTCGGTCCAAAGAAAGGCATATTGTTAGGCCGTTTTCCAATTATAAAATATTTATGAATTATGTGATACCATTACGAGTTGTTATTTTTGTCCAAAAACTAAATAACAATATAGTGTTGGGTATGTTAGGAAACTATCAATATTCATAAATTATGGACAAAAGTACCACTTACAAGTTGTTGTTTATGTCAAAAAACTAAATAACAATGTTGTGCTAGGTATCTTGAGATGGGCCCACTTGCATGTAATGTGTTTGATATATTTGTTATTCACATTTGTGCATGCTTTATACGGTTGATTTACTTTTAGCATATTTAATTTTCTCTATAGTGTCCGCAATATTTGCCATTATGAATAACATCTCATGTGCTTAATAGCACAAACCTTAAGAAATAGAAAAAAAAATGCACTTTATGATGTGTTTGGTTGCGTAGACTTGACTATACATTAGGATTTGATAGTTCTGCGAATCTAATCATTAGTATTAGTACTATTGATAGAAAGCCGCATACATGAAGTAGGATCAATCAAATTATATTAGTTTAATAGTCATGCAACATTTAAACTCCCCGTATCCATAAGGGGTCGTATTTGATAAAGAAAATGCCAAAGTTTCCAAAAGCAAAGATAGAAGACCGATTTGTTCCTGCGAAAAGGTCGAAATGGGCATTATCCTTAGAAAGCTCGTTTCAATGCGGTATAAATACAAAGAAAACATAAAGAAATACATCAAAGAATAGTCCAATCTTGTAACAAAACAAAGGTCCTTAAAAGTTTCAATGTTGAAGTTGACCTAGTTTTAATCAAGAAAATGGATGAAGTACTAATTTGGCAATAATTTCTCAATAAACTATTGATATTAAGAAATGAAGAAGGACTTATGTTAAAGAAACTGTAGAACTTGTGATATTCCAATATAAAGTACAAAAGAAACACAATTCAGTAATTATGTGTTGCTTTTGCAAGAGAGTTGGTTAGATAAAGAAATATTGTCCCAAATAAGTCAATGGGTGTGCGAAGAATATTGAATTCTCAGTTTTATTTATTTTATTGATTTGACTTTAGTACTTATTGACACCTAGTGGATGGATGAGGGACCAACCATTCACATTAGTGTCATACTTCAGGATTAATTAAGGTGTTTAGTGCCAATTGGTGTTAAAAGATACATCTATATGGAAAATGGCAACAAGGCTTTGTTGAAGGCTATTGGTGTCTATAATGTTCAGCTGAATACTAGTTCGTGTTTGAATTTAGAGAAAATTTTTGATTACGCCATCAATGAGATGGAATTTAATTCTTATTTCCTATATAGACAAATCCAGACCCACTTGACTTTTTGGAAATAATATTTTCAATATTTTCCTAAATTTAAATATTAATGGAACTTGTATTCTAGTTTTATTATATTGCAAATATTAGATATCAACAACTTTAACAGAAATGAAAGACACCTTTTAAAAGTAACTTTGGTACTAAAGCCAAAATTGGATAATAAGAATTCATTTGTGTGACAATATAAGCAATTAGGTAATTTCTCTGAATAGAGAATAAATATGCTTATGTTAAAGGAATTCTTGATTTTCTTATTCTTACAGACTTAACAAAAAAAAAGGTATAAAATGTATGAAGAATATATATATATATATATATATATATAAGGAAAACAAGTGCGAATAGGAGTAAAGAATCTCTAGAGTTGATACATGTAGACTTTTGTAGACCATTCCCTACGGCATCATGGAATGGATAACAATTGATGTCAACTTATTGATGATGACTCCTATGTGGTTATTTGTACTTGATTATTGAGTAATCGTAATCTTCGAAAATAACTTTTAAATGGGACACTAAAGTCCGCAGTTAATACAATAAAACGAGTTACAAGCAAAATAGTAACAATCTCATACAGGTTGTGGATGGAACAAGAAATCTAGTATTAGACACTTGCATGTCCAGGGATATCCAGCTGAGGCTAGGCCTCACAGGCCTAAGTAAGAATAAACTGGACTAAAGAACAATAGTTACTACTTTGTAGGATACTCAAAATCGAAAGACTTTAAATTCTATGATCCCTCATATATGTCATTTTTCGAAAGAGAAAATGCCACGTAAATAGAAGTTGTTGGTTATAGTGGGAGATGTCAAAATAGGAAAGTTGTGTTTAAAGAGGAATGTGTTAGCATTCCCATTATAGTTACAACTGAAAGGGATTGGATAGTTTATCCTAACACTCTTTAGCTTGTAAATTAGGATATTACATAAAACACAATTATATTTGAAATGCCCACTAATCAAGTAGGGAATCATCATCTATTGAAGCTGATAAACCCCAACAACTTCAAACCTAGAGTGCCAATAAGGAGATCCACCAGATGAAGGAGAAAAATGATTTTAGATGACTATATCATCTATCTCTATGAACACAAATTTGACATGAGATTGCAAGATGGTCTTACATCTTTAAGTTAAATTAAACTTGTGGTTGAATTCTGATGCATGGATCAAGGCCATGAATGAGGAGATGAAATCCATTAAGGGCAATGGTATTTAGGATCTTATTGAGTTACCATCGGGAATGAAATTCATTGGTTATGAATATAATTTCAAAACCAAACGGTTTTCAAATGGTAACATTAAAAGATACAAAATATGCCAATGGATTTACTCATAAGGAAGGCATTGATTTTAAAGAGGCTTTCTCGTCGGTTTAGACAAAAGACTCTTAAAATTGTTGTGGCACTTGTGGCTCATTATAATCTAGAGCTGCATTAAATGGACATAAAGACAACGTTTTTGAATGGAGACATTGAAGAAACAATATACATGGTGCAATCGGAGAACCTTGAGTCCAAAGACTCAAAGCACCTAATGTAAATTGAAGAAGTCCATGAACTATCCAAATAGGCATTCTACTCGTGATACCGAAAATCTGATGGGGTTATGACCTCTTTTAGTTCAAGGAAAGCACCTTTAATTAGTGCATATATCTCAAGATTAGTGGGAGCAAATTTACCCTCCTGATGTAGTATGTAGATAATAATCTACTCGCAAGTAACAATATAAGCCTATTGCATAAAGATATACTTAAACGCAAAAAGGCCCATATTGGTAAGGTGCTTAGCTATTTGGATAAGCAAAATTGTGCACTAGGGGACACCTCTATAGCAAAGAGTGACAAAGTTTTTACTCCAATTTCATATATGCATGAGTATGTATGCATTAGAATTTAGCATACGTAGTAGGGATGTTAGGCAAATATTTTAGTAACCCAAAATTGGATCATTAAAATGATGGGTTATGAAGTATCTATAAAGAATAATAAATATATGCTCACTTATTAGAAATAAAACCACTTAAAGATTGTGTGGTATTTTCATTCAGTCGCTTGTTGGATGCTTGGATAACAAGAGATCCACATTACGTTATGTATTCACGATAGTTGGAGGAGCTATTTCGGAAAAGTGTTAAGACACTAATAGCTTTTCAACTATGAAAGCCGAATGCATAATTTGCTATAAGACATCCAATCAAGGAATATAGCTTGTATTTATCACTAGATTGAAAGTGATCAATGGTGTTGACACTATAAAGGATCATTTTTGATAATAACGTCTCCAAGCTATATTCGAAGAACAACTAGATTTTGAGAAAGTTTGATATATAGACATTAATTTTCTGGTTGTGAATAAATGAGTTCAGAGTATTCGGGTATCCATAGAGCATATTAATACAAACTCAATAGTTTAAAGCTCACTAAGGAATCCCCACTTAAAGTGCTACGTGGTCGTGAAGCTTAATGGGTATCATAAGGATCTATGGTACGCCATATTAGTGGGAGTTTGCTGCCTGATTTTATGCTTTTTGTACATATTTTTATGTTCTGTACAGACTAAAGTTTCATAATTAATTGAATATTCTGAAATAAGGATATCAACTTTCCACTACGGTTTTGCATAAAGATTGGAAAGTGTTGAGAGACTCTTTGAGTCATAAGATAGGACCAGTTGGAAATAGACATGATTGAGATCACGTTACATGTAATTTCCATGCTACACATCCATACTTGATATATGTCATTAATTTTGCTTAGTATTGTGACCATTGTTCGGTTTAGTTACGAGTTATGTGACGAAAGCCGCTTCGATCCTATATTAGCACAATTGATGGACCAGATTATTTTGGGATATTTCGAGGTTGAGATGGCATAAAGTTTGTGCGCACTAAGGTTTCAACTATGTACAATTTTCGGAAACATATGTGGACCAAGTGGGAGATTGTTAGGTTTTTTCTCTAATTTGTTGGTCTCACATATTAATTTATTGTACATTGCTATCTCATTAAAAGGAGCCCAATTATGTGATCCATTTAAGAAATAAATTTAATGGGCTTACAGAAATATTATATTAAGTATGGGTCTTTTATGTGTAGAAGCCCGGTTACACTTTAATTATGTTTGATGGGCCCATAATTAAAGTGTGACACATTAGGTATATTAGGGTATGGTCCCTAAGCCAGAATAGAACGACGTCTTTCTTTCTGCCCCATCTAAGAGAGAGAATACAAAAAACTCACACCGTCTTTCTTGGCTTAGAAGACCACTAACCCTAGATCTAGTTCTCTTCCGCATCTATCATGGATCGAGGTTAGTTATGTACCCTAGATCTAGTTCTCTTCCGCATCTATCATGGATTGAGGTTAGTTATTTAGCTTAAACGCATTATTTGGTTGTTTACTAAAGATCCTGTGATTAATCGATTCATATGAATCGTATTTTTATTTTGTTTTACATAGTGGATTATTCGGTTTGAATCCACATTTAATTAAAGTTTTCAACATTTAATTCAACATGTATATCAAACATGCATATTACGACAAGTTTCTTACAAAGGATGGCTACTAGCCAAACTTATTCAATAATTCACATAATACTAAGTGTTCTCTCCGCATATTTCGTACCTAAGGCTAATGTTACAAACAAATGCATTACAATGAGAAAAATCTTGAACTCTCCTATATATATTTTTAGAAAAAACATCATAGAACTTATGGAAATTTTGATAATTCATAGCTTAAGCATACTAGAGACAAGAATTTCCTAAGTCTTAGGAAAATTGACAAAGAAGCATGGTCAATAAAGCAAACCTAAATTCCAAAGCATCACAAACTAAACACCCACTAGGCCCATAACAAGTACCCATCCCCCACACTTGAATTCCACATTGTTTCTAATGTGTAAATATAACAAAAGTAAAGCATTAGTGAAAATGGAATTTTCCTGACAAAAGACTACTGAGGTGGGGTGGAAGGGATTAGTCATGAAGAAGGCGGTGGAGTCTTGCATGGTCGATGACGAGTTATGAGGAGGGGGATAAACTAGTGAGGTGAGGTGAGTTCCTGAAGGTTTCTTGAAAAATTGGGGGTCAAAGGGAGATAATTGAAAATATCAAAAAGAATATTTAATGAAAAAGATAAATTGGGTTGATTAAGAGTTGTGAGCCTCTCTTTAAGGCACTTTACCTTGGGCTTTTCCTTTTGGACCATTTTGTATTTTCCAAGCCCAATGAACTGATTTTTAAGCGGAATCCTTAAGGAAATGGACATGGGAAAGGGGACCTCGAACCTGTTAGGACCTTCCATATCAACTTTGGTGGCTCCAAGATAACCCCGTTGGGCTAGATCAAGCTACAATATCTTCGGGAAGGAGCCTACTGGATGCACCCTGATGGTAAATTATCTTGTAGTTGACACATCCTTTGCCTACAATTTGATTTTCGGGCCGTTTGCCCCCAACGCACTCCAAACAATTGTGTCAACTTACAATTTGAAGATGAAATTCCCCACCAAGGCGGGAGTTGGGCAGGTCACATGCAATATCATCTATGCGTGGACTTGCTACTCCGTCATTTTAGGTATGAAATCCAAATTTGAGAAAAGAGGTTCACCTGAAGTTGGCTCTAATGATGAGTCGAACGAGCCGAATGGCTCATTCTCAAAAAGGAAAAGAGTCGAGGAAACCAGAGTTGAGCCCGCCAGTAACTTGAAGACCATTGAACTAGAATCGAGTAACCCAAAGAAGACCATGAGGATAGGGTCGTACCTAGATATAGGCAAGGAGGTGGTGTTGATCCAATTCCTCCAAGAAAGTGCACATGCTGAATATCGATTCAATTGTCAAGCCTATCAAACAAAAGAAAAAGATCATTGAAGTAGGAGTTAACAAACTGCTTGAGGCAGAATACATCGTCCTAATCCAATTTCCCGAGTGGCTATGCAATATGAGCGATCCCCAAGGGGCTATGCAATATGGTAGTGATCCCCAAGGGGCTATGCGATATGGTAGTGATCTCCAAGGGGCTAAATAAGTAGAGTATGTGTAACAACTTTATGAATTTGAATAAGGCCTACTCAAAGGATCAATATCCACTCTCTCTAATAGATTGGCTAGTGGATTGGACAGCAGGTTGCGAGATGATGAGCATGACAGATGCATTTCAAGGGTACTATTGGATATTTATGGCCCTAGATGATCGAGCCAAACCCTCGTTCGTAGTACAGATGGGGGTCTGTTGCTTTCTAGTGATGCCTTAAAAATACTAGTGAGCCTCATAATCAAAGACTTGATTGGGGAAATGGTGGAGGTATACGCCGACGATATGATTGTCACGAGCACCAAAGTGAGAGACCAGTTGGAGCACCTAAGGGGCGTCTTCGAGGTTTTGAGAAAGTATGGCTTAAAGCTAAATCTCTTAAAGTGTGCAATTGGTGTGCGTGGGGGAAAATTCATAGGTTTCATGGTTAGAGAGCGAGGGATTGAGGCGAACCCAGAGAAGATCGGGATACCTAAATCAGTCAAAGATGTACAAAAGTTGAAATCTAGGTTTTTTTCAATTGGCTAATAGAAATCTATCATTTTTCAAGAAACTGAGGTAGGTCCCAGAGTTCAAATGGACTCCCGATGTGAGAAGGTCGTACAGAAACTTAAGGAGTACTTCTTGAGACCACCATTCTGCTCCAAACCCATCCAATGCAAAACTCTATACATGCATCTGGTAGTATCTTCTGAGGCCATCGGATCTATAATCGTGGCCATCCGAGAAAGAAAACATCGTCCAGTATATTATCTTAGTACCTTACTGCAAGGAGCTGAGAAAAATTACTTGGATATAGAGAAATTCGCACTGGCTCTCATGCACTCTATGAGAAAGTTGCGGCAATATTTTTAATCCCACACGATCATGGTCCTCACGAATCAACCTCAAAGGCAAGTCTTGTCCAAGCTTGATGCCTCGGGGAGGTTGATTAAATTGGCAATTAAGTTGGGAGAATTCAACATCTGTTATCAACTAAGGACGGCAATCCAAGTGCAAATTTTGGTTGATTTCTTGCTTGAGAAAGTCGGCCTCCCAAAAGAAAACCCACCCACCACAACCCCCAGGATCCCAGATGTTGAGAGGTTATCCATTGTTCAATAGGGGAGTGGGAATTTCACTTAGGAGCCCCTATGGAGATGAAGTGGAGTTTGCCATCCACCTAAATTTCCCAATTACCAACCACTATATAAAGTACAAGGCGTTGATTGCCGAGCTTGAACTCTCCATATGCGAGGGAGTCTAACACTTATGCGCTATTACTAATTCCCACGTCATGGCCAGCTAGATAGTAGGAACATACGAGGCTCGATGTGCCACAATGATCAAGTACCCAAATCATGTTAATTCCTAGTGGAGTAAATTTAAGACATTCGTCTCACACAGGGGCTGAGAGAAGAGATTGAGAGAGTAGATGCCATCTCAAAATTTGGTAGTGCTTTAAAAGAGACCTAGGAGCAAATGGTCATATTTAAATTAATGGATTCGGCTTCAGTCCCTCAAAGTGTGGATCCCATCTTGCCCATTGAACCATTAGAACCTAATTAATAGGACAAGATCCTATCCTTTTTTAGGGGGGAGGATGTGTTCTTGGACCCAACTCAAAAGAGAAGACTAAAATGCCAATGTACGAAATATGCCCTCGCTGAAGATAAGAGGCTATTCAAAGAGTCCTTCATAGGTCCACTATTGAGGCACCTTACCCCCAGGTAGGCTAAGGAAGTCATCCAATCAGTCCACAAAAGAAGTTGTGGAAACCACTTCAGAGGGTAATCCTTAGCATAGAAAACCATGAGAAGCGGCTTTTATTAGCCTATACTTTGAAGGATGCGTGCGAATATGCACAACGATGCTCGAACTACTAATATCACGCCAATCTGCCACACAAGCCTGCGGTCGAGATGGTCAATGTAGAAATATTTTGGCTTTTCAAACAATGGGGAATGGATGTGGTCGGCCTTTTTGCATTAGCTAAGGGCTAAAAAATATTGGCGAGAGTGGTAGTGGAGTATTTCTACAAGTGGGTTAAGGCAAAAACGGTTTCTAAGATCACAGACGCCTTGATATGATTTTTCATTTGAAAGAGTATCATCTACTGATCCAAGGTCCTTCGGGTCCTAATCTGAGATAATGATACCCAATTCCAAAGCAGACATACCATGGAGTGGTTTCGGGACCGTGGTATTGAGCAACGTTTCAACTCTGTGGGGAATCCCAAAGCAAATCGAAAAGATGAAGTGATAAATAAAATCTTACTGTAGAACTTGAAGATATCCCTAAGGGTATTAAAGGGGGAACAGGTTGACGAGTTGTTGGGAGTATTATGAGCTTACAGAACAGCCCCTCAATCGGCCCCCGTATACTTCCTTGTGCCTTAGTATATGGTTTTGAGGTAGTCATACCTGTAGAAATCATAGTTCACACTGCCTGAGTAGCACACTTCATAAAAGCACACAAAAAAGAGAATTGAAGCTCATAACTCGATCTCCTTGAAGAGAGACGGAGGGAAGCATGGGAAATGATACAGAAGTAGAGAGCCTCCATAGTCCTAGCCTATAAGAAAGAGGTACATCCCAAAAACTTCCAATCTGGAGACTTGGTGCTGAAAAAAGTTTATAAAGTTGTCAAGGTCTCGAAAAACAATACATATTGGCTTGAGGACATGGAAGGAGGGATCTGCCGAGGCCCTGGCATGCAACAAACCTTAGGAAATTCTATGTTTGAAAGGTAAATTCGTCTTTGTACTTTTTCACTTCAAATGTTTTGTAATGCACATCGAGTGCACCTCCTTTTGATAGGAGAGTAACCAGGGGAACTTATCACCATTATGTCAACAAAACTCCGTATTAGTCAAAGAAGATTAAAGAATGGAAATTCTTTTGAAATTTTTGTCACATTGTTTGAAGCCCATTTTGGTATGGCTATTTACTTAAGTATGCTTGCTTAATGTTTACTTGAGCGCAAGTTTCGCTCGAGGAAAAGCTTAATTTGAGGTGCATTCATAAGATAAAATAATTCAAGGAACGCTAATCAAGTAACTTTGTTGAATGACAGAAAAGTAAAGGCAAACAAGATGAGAAGTGGAGCAAATATTAATTGAAAAAGTTATAGGAAGTACAAAAAGAGGGCAAGATTTACAAAAGGGGATACAAGAGCGGGGAAGCCTAAAAAAATAGTCATCACTAACGTAAATGGGCTCCTTTTATCCTCCTTTCTACCCCTCACTTGCAGCCTCAAAACTCTCTAGTTAGTCAGCGTTTGGAGGTGAGTCTTCCCATCGAGAAGAGAGGTTAGGCCTAGTTGAACGAGACCCCTCATCTTCATTAGAGGTCTCCTCTTTCTAGCCCTCTAAAAAAGAAATTCTGAGGTGACGTAGGGCGAAGCTGAACTAGTGGCCCTTGTTCTAATAAGCATCGCTCAAGGAACCGGGGTCCACTCGGTTGAGGTCCCTATCATAAGTAAGACCAACAACATCCTTCTTGAAGTCCTCGTTGAGGTCACCGCAAGCCTCCAACTAATCAAGAATAGCCTCCGTGGAGTCCTTGAAGCCCAGATAGATGCGAGCACATTCAAAGACAGGGCTCTCAAATAAATGCTTGAAGGCGCTCTTCAGTTTCTTCCGAAACTGTGAAAAGCCTAATCTTGAAATCGAGGTCAAATTGCTTCTGGGCAGAGGCAAGCTCCCCATTCAAAAAATCCATCATATCTCGACGAAGTCCCTCTCCTTTTTGGTGGTCTGGCATTGCCATCGAAGTTTCTCGGAGTCAAATGCAATCTTTTTCGCCTCTACCTCCAGCTCGGCGTATTTCTTTTTGAGCTCAGCCACCCAAGGTTTTGATGATTCAAGGAGAACTTTATTTCGATCAAGTTCCTCCATAAGAAAGTCATCCATAGACCCCTGTTCAACCACTAGAGATTCGGCCGCCTTGAGGCATTCTTCCAAGTCAGCAGGAGCCTTCTTCTTTTTCTCCTCACGATACAACTTCTTGTACTGCGCTTTCCCTCTTTGAAAGAAAAGTGATCGCGAGAAGAGCTACTTGGCGATGAGGGTAGCAACTTGAAAAAAGAAAAGAGAGAAAAAGGGGCAAGAAGAGAAAACGGAAGTATTTAAGCCTTGACATGAAGTTGTAATGAAGGACAGACAATGCATCGAAAAAACTTACACTAATCCTAGCAAAGTTACTCTCCAAGTCAATGAGGGAATACTAGTATAACATGCATTGGTCCTCCCTTAATTTAAACCCATGAAAAAACTGACATTTGTAGGCGTGTGCTTGGAATAGTTGCCGTCAGGGTGAATTTCCAGATTTTGAGTGGCGCCACAGAAGCTAGCCCAATGACTGCAGCTTCCGTCGTTGAAGTCAAGGATTATTTCCTCCTCATCAGAATCATTTTTTGGCTCAAGGCAGGTAGCGTGTTTCCTTTTATCTTTGGGGTCGCCTTTTTGTTTCTTGACTCATTTCGATCCCCTTTTCTCGGGGGCCCTCTTTTGCGAGACATTAGTGCCTCATTCACGAATCCCTACCCTTGGCACAACTCTCCTCAGGGTAGGTAGAGTGGTTTCGTCGGGAGGGATGTGCACTGCTGGAGTGTTCGGGGCCGCAAAGAAAGGGGCCCTTATTGATAATGATGTAGGGGTTGTTGGGCCCTTATTCGAGAGAGCCTCACGAGGAATTGACTCCATTACAGTGGGGTTGGGGGGATTGTCATCTACTCCCCCCTCACGACTGCTAGTCTCTGTGAAGATTGTATCCTTGGAACTGCCCTCCTCACTTCTCTCTTGTCGAGGAACTTCTTCAGTAGAGGCCCTCTCTTTGCTAGGGTCTTCTCTAGCCGAACAACCGTTCTACCCACTTTAAGGCTTTTGGGTCAAAACTCTGTTGGGTCTTGGTTGCCAAGGCAAACTGGGGTGCCCGGGTTGTTTTTGGCCCTTTTGCTTCTCTATGGTCTCTAGCAACACTTGTCTCGTCGTTATCAGAATGTATTAACCTACACGAAGAGCAAAACATTAGATCATCGAGGAAGAGATTAAACACGTTGAAAGATAAGTGCAGAATAAGAGGGAGTGAAAAGTCTACATGATAATGCCACTCGAAGACTGGAAAGAATACATGATCATCGACAACCCGCATGCTTGAAGGAACTTCTCCTCAGTGAATTAAAGAGCACACATTTGCCCTTCGGTGGCTAAAGATTTGGCATGGCCGTTGAAAGTTAATTCCTCTTACCAAAAGTCTTGGTGCAAATTAGGCAGTTGTAGCTATTTCGAGGGCATTCCCATATGTCCTTAATCCTTGATGAATATGTACTTTTTCTTCCACCGAATGCCGTGGGAAGTAAGGAGTTTGTCAAAGATTCTTATAGAACTGCTCCTCGTTGAGAAGAACAGAAATCCTGGCTCATCTTCATTTGGTTCGCTGGGCCCAAATTGCATTGAGTCATTTGATCTGAAGAATTCGAGGAAGCTGGCTAGGCTCGCCTCCTAGTTCAATCACTTCATCACCACGATGAAGACAAGGATAATTGTGATGGAGTTGGGGACGAGCAGGCTAGAGCACACCCCAAAGAAATCCAACAGCTTTTGTACCTCAATTGGAAAAGGGATTCAAAGCCTAGTCTCAAATTAGTGGATGTTGAAAGCACAATACTTGATGGGAGTTTTACCATGTTTTGGTTAGGGCCTAGAATTTGAAGGGGGAACCCTACCCGATACTCCTTCTCAATTTGCTTCAATTCTCCCCCAGTAAAGTTGCTTTTGATGTCGTGAGAGGAGAGTATAAGTCTGAAATCACCCCATTCCTATGCCACGGGTCTTGGAGCGACCGCTTGGAGCTGCGTCGATTTGGGCAGGTTCCTTGCCCTTTGTTCCCTATCACTTTGCGCGGGAAGGTCCTAGAACGTTTGTGAGGGCCCTCTGGCTGGGTTAGGTGGGCTAGGGCTAACAGAGCCTGGAGCGTTGCTCCACGTGGCTAAGATTGCGGCCGTCGTTGAGCCAGCAGGAGGATTTGGGAGGTGGACCTCCATTTCCGCCATGATATTTTTGGGCGTGGGATCATCGGGGTTGATGATACATCTCTGGGGTACCATAGTAGAAGTTTTAATTCAAAAAAGAGAAAGAGAAGAAGAAAAAGAGGAACCTTAGGTTGAAGAATTAACCTGGTAAAGTATAAAGGAGTTCTTGGGAAGAGGGTTTATTGTACTCTCTTTCTCTTTCTCTCTTTCTCAAATGCTAAGAAATATTTTTTGCAAGAAGGTGGAAACGGGAGACTGGGAAATAGAGAAAGTGGAGTATTTATAAGTAACGGCTCAGTAGGGGACGACCACACAAAACGTCACATATCATCATTATTGTCAATTAGAATTGAAAAGGCACACCTTTTTCTAAGCAAAAGGACATCGCCAATTTGACATAATGGGGTTGCATGCCCTACGTCCTTTAATGAGCATATGGCTGCCAAAAGCATTGAGTGCCACAGCATTTCAAGTAGAGAGAAAAATTCGGCCATAAATTCAAAATTTAAAATTGTGAAGTCAATGCATAAAAAGTGACTCTTTGAACTGAAGCTAACAAAAACTTGAGAGTGAGGGGGTGGGAGGCTAATGATGTGGGCTGCCTTCACCCCACTGGATACGTTATCGCCTAAGCTCTGGAAAACGTTCGCAGGACTAAGGCACAACTAAGAAAGGAAAGCCCTCAAGGATACGAAAGTCCCTCGAAAGGAATTTGACTTCCCTAGAAGGCCTTGAGAGGATGAAGACACTAAGGGATGACATGTCCTACGCCTGTCCGAATTAAGTCCAATGAAGAATATCCTTCAATGAGGGCCCCATAGGCGCCTCGAGAAGATTTGATTTTGAACCTAGTCAACAAGCAATGGATTCTCTATAAAGACCTAAGAGATGGAGTGCCTCTGAGGGAGTAACCTAGTTTGAGGGTAGGGAACATGAGGTCCCTTAAGAGCCAAACCAAATATGTGGCTACTAACTCCTAAGAGGACCACTAATGACCCTTAATAGGCAAGGACAACTATAGCCACCAACCACGGGTTGACACAGCGTAATTGTCAAGTTAGTCCAGGAACCATTAATGCCCACTCTTGAGGGATATCTTTGGCATCATTAGCAAAGGATATACATTAAATGTAAAGTCAAGCTCATTACATGAAGAGTATGGCTAAGCTGTATTGGTGGTGGGTCCGAAAGGCAAAGAGCATGACCTAACATGTACTTGTATACATTAGCTATCCATCAATAGACCAACTCCCATCAGACACGTAAAATCATAGCCTATCTTATATAAATATGCTCTCACCTCACCATAACAAGGTATCTGGCATTTTTCTCTTTGATATTCTACTATTCATCTTCTCCATCCTTATCACTAAAAAGGCCTTTACTAACTTGAGCGTTGGAAAGCCTACGGCGAAGCAAAATCAACTAATCTCACATGTGTTTATATCCCTTTTGATAGGCGGACCACCGGCATACATTCCGGAGCAAGAAGTTTTGCAACTTTACCAACCAAAAAAGGCACCGTATCAATCCACAATCTGGCAAAAACTTACATAAAAAGACATTTGCAATTAAATTTGTCTCGTCATAAAACAAAATCAAACCTGTTTTTATACTCACATTCTTCCAACCTACTATCAAAATATATTTCCTAACAAAACTTCTCCCTAAACACCCAAAACAAAACCAAACGTAACCTTAATTTCTTATCCAATCCAGTTACGCATATCTGTAATAGAATTTAATGCATGTAATATTTGATCAATCAAAAACACTAATTTGATTCGAATCACGATTCATATTGAAGCCCAAGCGCACCCAATCAACTTTCCTACGCCAACCTCCATCGTTCCTAATTTGATTCTTGAAAAGGCAAAATCAAGAATTAAACAATTCTCTCTGCAATTGTGTTTCTATCTCATCCGCCACACTCTCTCTCTTTCAAAATAACAAGGGCAATCTGATTCATGACAAGAGATACAAGTCAATATTCTACACACACACACACAAGAAAACAGATGTACATTCTAAAACAAGATAACTTAAAATGTCTCAATTTCATCAAGCTTAGGATGATGGAATCTTACAATTGTTTCTGAGGAACATGATTCTAAAAGGCTAATGATTTTTATTATCTGCCGAAAAAGAAAAAGAAAAAGAAAAAGTTATCAAGCTTGATAATAAGCCTAAAAAACCAGATACCTCCCATGTAACTTATCGCCATGCTTCTAAAGAAATTTATAATAAAATTATCAGACCATGTACGTCATCTCGACCCGGAGAATGTTCATGTGAGGGACTCTCATAGTAGCAGCACCCCCTCTGCAGTTCCTCCTCAAGAATGCATAGAAGTAATTCACAACCAATTTCTTCAAGAAAACCGAGTTCTTCGTTGCTCGCACATCCCCGTGTCCCAGCAAGTACGTAAAACCCGAGTCAGTAGCCTCTCTCAGAGCCGACAGCTCATATTCTAGACTAGGATCTTCATCGGTTGACATCATACTAGCCGGCAATTCTGCCGATACCCTTGGTGCCATTGAGGTTGTCCCCGTTTCTTGCATCCTCTGACCGCCCAGCAATGGGACCGCAAGGTCACTGATCCCATCAAAATCTTGACCATCATCGTTGTCCCTTGATAGCATAGAAATGCTATCAAAATCGCGGTCATGAAGACTGCTCTCCAGAGCAAGATCGAGAGCTTCTTTTCTCAAAAACCTTTCAAGGCTTTCAACCAAAAGCTGCTCAAACGCACGGTGATCTTCTTTTCTTATGTCTTTGTAACCGTATCTAGCAACGCAACGAAACATGTGGTAGTCTTTGGGGCCAATCCTTCTGAACAAAAACCGTTCTTCTTGAGGGACAAAGGGTATCGGGACATACTTGATGCAAACGAAGACTATGGTAGAATGTATAGCGGGAAGATCAAGTAGAAACTGTCCAAAAACCGAAGGGATACCTTGGACTAGTTCGTTGTATAGTAATCCTATCCCAGGGACTCTTACTGTTCCAAGAGACGAGCCGAGTTCAAGCATTAAGTCCATAGATATCTTACCACGCACCTCACTTTGGTACTTCAACACACTACCGTAGTTCCACGTGTACATTATGCAAAGGAAAACCGTTGCAGAGGCTATGGGAAGCCAACCTCCATCAAATAGCTTGGATAGAATAGCAGATAAGTAGATTAACTCTAGCGTGCCAAACACAATGGGGAAACAGAGAGCTAGAAATAAGTTCGATTGCCAGATGAGAAGCATGACGAGTGTCACCAAGGTAGTGCTCACGATCATAACGAGAATTTCAGCAATGCCTAAAACGGGCAATGATAAGTGATGATCATGGATCAGGACTTGAAAGGTTTCTTCTTAAAAAAAGTAGGACACTAAGAAATTATGTCACAGAAGGTCATGCTATTGCCTTTAAGTCAATTCATCTTTTTCAAGAGAATTAATTCAGTAAACGCAGACTAATTTAAAGATTCTCAGAGCAGACAACAAATTGGCAGCAGCAGGATTCTTGCTAATTGATTTTCCTCCTCAGTCATTCTATATTTCCTGCTTAAAACAAAATTATAAAAGAAAGCAGAAACCATAAAACAGACACTAACCATATGCATTAGCTATTTGTGTAGTGCTCCTGAAGACCGCGACGACAATAATACACATGACCATCAGAAAGTAATTGATTACAGGGATGTAAATTTGGCCTATGAGTTGTTTTGAAGTGTGAACAACCTTCAAGCGGGGGAAGCATCCGAGAGCCATGGCCTGCTTGACGCACGAAAAAGAAGCAGATATCATAGCCTGACTGGCAATTATGGCAGCAACAGTGGCTGCCACAAACACCGGCCAGAAAAAACCATCTGTAATAACATTTACCACTGCAATGTCAAACGAGGCCTATCGAACTGTCCCATGCAAATCAACATAAAAAAGAACAGAAAAAAATGGAAACGAGAAATGCAGGCAGCAATGTACTGGAAGCATGACCTGGAATAGATTCATAAAATATTCTGCCAGCAGCATCAGGGTGTTTCATAAGGTATGCAGCTTGGCCCAGGTAAGCTAAGAGGAGACACGGGAACACTACTACAGTGAAAGCAATCTGCAGCAGATGGTGAATATCAAATTAGCTATGTTTGCACATTTAAAATTAGAAAGAAATCAAACTCTGGGAGAAGAAAATGAACCTGTATGGATGGCACAGAGAAATGGCCTAAATCAGCAAACATGGCTTCTGCACCTGCAAAATGTCATTTATAAGAAGATTGTTAAATCTAAAATGTACAACTTGTTTTAATCCTCGTCAATTGAACCAGAAACAAAAGATAATTTGGCTCTCTTTCTCCTTGATGCATATAAATGTTATATTAAAAATCACATTTGAAACCTGTGAATATTGGTAAGATGAAATGTAACTTTCTTCGGAAGTAGAGAATCGGATGGAGTAAATTTTGATGACATAATGGTGACAGATGCGTAAACTAAACTAATAATGGATGCGTAAACTAAACTAATAACTGCAATCCCAATGCTCAAAAGATTCATATCTTTGGAATTATATAGCTATACAATCTTTGAATGATGAAGCCAACTGCATAAGAGAGACGCAACCAACACTCATACATAGTAGAACTGATCCTGTAAATTTGATATGATATAACGACTTCAATGCGAATCTAATAAGTGGATCAAATGCTTGAAATTACAGACTCCTCAGATAACCAATGTTGCACAAACAATGATATTAATACACCAATAAATCAATGATTCCAACGTGATATTTGAGCAATTCACTTGAAATTATACTCTACGCTCATGGAGAAAACAATACTCTGAATATACAATCAATTACAAGCAAAAGTGGGACAGGATAAGTTATGCACGCAATCATTTACAATATTTACAGTATGAACTTTATTTTTTTTCCTTAAACTGCAGAAGGCAGCGAATTCCAACTGCGTGAGAGCTGATAGAACCACAAAAGAGGAGATAGCGAGTTACCTGTGATACATAAAACACATCCACCAAGAGCTGTCCATGCCATAGATCCATTCTTCTGGAAGAAAATGTAAATGTGGACAGGATTTATGGCCCTCACAACAGTGACATCATACTTGAGCAGATTGTACGCTCCGATAGCTCCCAAGCTAAAGAACCATATTGCAAGAGCAGGAGCAAAACTGAACCCCACTTTACTTGTTCCGAACTTCTGTATGCTAAACAGTCCCACAAGGATAGTGATTGAACTAATAACAAGGGCATCTGAAAACAGAAAAGATATATTATTTATTTTTTTATCAGTGAAACTCAAACACTGGGGAAAAATAACTTGGCTAACATCAATTTTAACTTTGTAAATTGATGCTTATGGGCATGCACGTGTGCTGTCACAAAGGATTCGTATATATCAGAGACCTAATTCTATAATCACTATAAAAATTAGAATTGGAAAAACGGAGGCATAGTCACCTGTGCCGAATCCTGGTACACGATCTTGCAGACCGCTCACTGCAGACATAACTGTGAAGAAGAAGCATGTCAGGGGATTAAATGGTCTTATTTAGCTACAAAAAGACTGGAAACATCTTAGTAAGCGACTGATTACAGGAAAGGAGAATGGCCATATACCTGACATAGCTGGAGTCAGAATACCATCCCCTATAATCATAGACGTTCCCATAAGAACAAGAAGTAAAATAATTTTTTTCAAAGAGGACTTATGTTCCAAGACCTCTTTTATGTTTAAAGCCCTTTCTAGTTCAGGCGTGGGTAACTTAAGCCTGAAACTGGAAATACGTTCATCAGCTTGTTGACGGTTTGGAAGAAGATTAATATCTGCATACCTGCAGATTAATGAGTATAATGCAAATGTTCCTCCTGTTATAGCATCAAAGAGAGGTATCAATATTCATATGCCATTTTCTTTTTGTATATGAACACAATATGTTATAGTATTTCAGCAAAGATGTCGTTACCTTCCCCATTATCATTTGCCTTGAGCACCACAAAAACATATTTTAATAAGGGAACAAGAGCAATTGTGTATAACACTAGTGATAAAACCCCCAAGATTTCCACATCTGAATTAATGGGCACCTTGCTAAACACTTCAGAAAGGACATATAGAGGACTCGTGCCCATATCGCCATACACAACACCAAGTGTTTGAAATGCCAATGCCAAAGTGCTCCAAAGAGAACCATCCTGCATCAGTGAATGCAAGTTAATCCAGCCTTATTTAGAGCTAAATGCATCAAAAGATATGCCAAGTGATAAACCACAACAAGAACGATGAGCTAAAGTCTACAACTGCTATAATGAATGAGATCCCCGGATTTTGCACGTTGAACATCAAATAATAGAAAAATTTGTAAAAGATTAACTCGAGAAAATCTTTAAAAATGAAAAATGATTAAAAAAGAAAGAAGGGGAAAAAAAAAAGCAACAGAACGTGTAAGGAAATGTTATTCTTCTTGGGGTTGAAGGACCCTCAAGCTAATCGAGAACCGGAAGCCTTCTACATTACACACTCTCTTTAACATATAAATCCTAACTAAAAACACCAGGATTCAAGAAAGCACCAAAAAACTAATGTCTTCAGTTATTACATTCAGCAAAAGAGCAAGACTAACATCAAACAACAAAAATATTTCCAAACAAAAGATTATACTCTTCAAAGAACACACCAAAATATTTCAAGCAATTTATTATTTACATAAAATAAAATTAAAATTAAAATAGAAAAACCTTGTGATGGTGGCCATGACCGCCAGCAATCTCCATGGCTTCAACATCCAAGGAATCAATTCTCTTGGGCTTCTTGATCAGCCTTCTCCGAACACCTCCATACCCCTCTCTCTCTTCTTCATCACCACCCCAAACCCACTGGGGCATCTCAGAGTCCACTTCACTCCCATCCACCCACCTCGACGACTCACTGCTACTGCCACGGCCACCACGGCCACCGCCGCCGCCGCTACTGACGCTACCCAACAACCCCACGCTGCTGCTGTCTTCAATCCCATCACCATCCATATTCTGTCGTCTTCTTCAAAAACCCACCAAGAATGATTGATCTACACCTCAAAATTGCTCAAAGATCACACAAAGATCATATTTTGCGACCAATCAAGAAAAACCCATGTCGGAAATTAAGCGAATTTAGTGTAATTTCAGCAAGATTTGTAATATATAAATGAAGAAAAACAAAGAATTAATCTAAAGAAAGATTATCCATCTAACTTTCTCAAATTTAGAAATGGCCGTCTGGTGAAATCCCGCGGGATTCTATCTATGAGGCTTGAAAAGCTGCGAGGCGATAACTGCAGTATTATTGATTGATTACTGACCAATCGGCGAAAAATATAGTCAGCATGAAACTTAAGATTTGCATGAGATAGAGACAAAATTTGTTCTAATTTAGACACATAACAATCGCGTATTTTAATGTTTTTTTTTATATATAATTTTTATTTTTCTCTTTGTTTGGTCCCAAATATAGGGACAATTTGCCATCACAAATTAGACCGAAGTTCAGGAAAAATAAATTAATCAATCAACTTAATAGCATTAGATATTAAAGAATGTTTCAAACATGTTCATTTCATATTAATAAGAACTATAAAAAGTTCCTCGATATAGTTCAAATGGTAGAATATTAATATATTAATTATGCCTATCCATCGCTATATAATAGTTTTTCTATAGTTGAAATAGCATCATGCATTTAGATTTACTGAGTGAGTTGAAGGATTCGCCTTAAGTGCCACACCAAAGATAACTTCATTGTTTGGAAGAATGGAAATGCATTTTAAAGCACGATTAAAATAATTTTTATAAAGTTCAAGGTATAAATTATATTGTGAAGAGAATCATATTCATATTTGATTACCTCACTGCAAGAAAAAACAATATTACTAACAGAATTTAAAAGTAATTATATAAAAGTTATCATCAATAATTATATTAAGTGACAATATCCTTTAATTGAAAAGATGATGTCATCGACGGAACAGTTGAAAATATTTAACATGTCAGCGCTTATGTGGGGCTTACGTGTTTTTGAAAATGAAATAACATGCCAAATAAGATTAATTAGGGGTAAAAATATAAATTGCCAATTACTTTTAAAAAAAAAACAAAACAAAAGGAAGGAACCTGCCCCCCCCCCCACCCCACCAAATCCCCACACCTACTACCACCTCCCCAACCCATCCACCCCCCCCCCCCCAAGCTTTCTTCTGGTAAAATCAAACTAGTACAATAAAAAGAGGAAAAAAACCATTCACAAAAAATCTACCATCTAAATGGGATCGAATCTTTAAATTGAACACATGATTACCTTGCTTATAGTATAAGGAACACATTGGTGGAGAAAAATCGGAGAAAAAATATCCGGAGGCAGTGCAACTGCATGCGACGACTACGCCATTTTTTCTCAGATTTTTCTCCATCAATGTGTTCCTTATACTATGAGCAACGTAACCATGTATTCAATTTGAGGATTCAAATAAATTTTGAAAGGTAATTTTATATATGTATATGTATGGGTTTCAAAAAAAAAAAAATCCTGGTTCTATAAACTCAATGAATTGGTATGGGGGTGGGGTGGTTAGGAGGTGGTATGTATTTATGTATATATTATTTTTTAAAACTGTGATATATATTTTTTGTATATTATTTTTAGAATTATTTTAAATTATTTATATTTTAATTATTTTTATTTTTGTGCCATGTCAATATTGTAATTGGATTGCGGCCAAATTTTTTGTAATGTAGACGATTTTTGTGCCAAATAAGCAAAATCCAATCAACTCACGCTGAAAGTTTTAAATGTGTTAAAAATTGTTAAAT
The DNA here is from genome assembly GCA_026212405.1 of Petrea volubilis. Classification (NCBI taxonomy): domain Eukaryota; kingdom Viridiplantae; phylum Streptophyta; class Magnoliopsida; order Lamiales; family Verbenaceae; genus Petrea; species Petrea volubilis. The sequence continues at coordinate 15,491,043 of CM047870.1, forward strand.
TGATACTCTATATTTGAAATTGGACAAATTAAAATTCTAAATATTAAATTTGGACAATATAGTGTCCTAAAAATGAAAATTTTCCTATGATTTTATTTGTTGTTACATTGCTTGCATAGCATATCTTAAACAAAGTCATAGAAGACAAGCACCCACCTCACCAAGTTTGTTTATTGGCTTATTTTTTTATAAATGTCCCACATCGATTAAATACAATAATGTGGTGTGGTTGATAATACCTTGGACAATCTTTCTCTCATGAGCTAATTTTTGAGGTTGAGTTAGGTTCAAGTCCATTTTTTTAACATGGTATCGGAGCAAGCAAAAATCCTACAAGGTCTTTCCATCCACAGATGTTCATTTTTACAAACTTCACGCTCAGGGTTTCTCGCATGTATCTAGCCCGGGGCGTGAGTGTGTGTTAAAATGTCCTACATTGATTAAATACAATGATGTTGTGTGGTTTATAATGGCTTGGATAATCATCCCCACATGAGTTAGTTTTTGAGACTGAATTAGGTTCAAGTCCATTCTTTAACATTGGAATCCAAATCATTGGTAACACTAGTGTAGGAGAAGGTCACGGCTTATGTATATTATTTTTGAAGAATTGTTAACTTTTGATAAGAGGGTAAGAGTGTAAATTAATTGAATTTGAAGTGGGCTCAACTCATTTTGGTAGTTCAAGCTTGAGCTAAACTAAATTTAAATAAACTCGAATTTGAATAAGAATGATGAAGCTCAAGCTTGGCTCATCAATCCATTCAAAAGTCAAGTTCGGATTTGTGACGATCCGGTAAACCATATTATTCTAAATTTGGAATTATGAAATATTTTACTATTTTATGAGTAAATCCTTTTATTTTGAACAAATGTGCATTGCATTACATGTATTTATTAAAATGTGACTTGTTCTTAGTGAAATTGAAACCTGCGAATTTCTCCTCAATTTTTTTTCGAAAACTATTCACAAACCTAAACTGTCGGTTTTAATTTTCTTATTGGTACAATTGTTTCTATATTATAAAATTAAAGTTTCCTTTTCCTCCCTCATTTCGAAATTAATACTAAAAATTATTTTAAAAACTATACATTTACTAGAATTAATTATTTACTTCACAATTTTAACATTTTTGAAATAATGTTATCAAAATATATATATATATATCTATATAAAATCCGAAAATACCCTAAAAATAATACATATAATTAGTTAAATAAGTTTTCTATTAGTTTAATTACCTTTTTATATCACTTTCATATAAGATGTGGTAAAAAGAAAGACTACTTGTACAATTTCACTCTTAGTATTTTACTTAACAAAATGTGTATTAATCTTTACCATTCATATATAATTGTATATTAGCTATCTCTCCTACTATTATATATATATATATATATATATTTAGGAAAAATAATTTTCTAAAATCATTAAGCTTTTTAAATTGTTTTCTTATTTATAAGAATTTATAAATTGACTTTCTCTACATATAATATTTTTTCAAAAATTGTATTTTATTCCTTAATAATTAATAATTACTTATCTTAGACTTTTATGACTTGGAAAAATATATTTTTCAAAATTCTAATTTAATTTCCTTAATTTTTGAATTTTACTCAAATTAAAGCATAAATTGGCAATAAAATTATAAATTTCCAAATAAAAATAAAAATTTCGAAGTTTTAATTACCATAATATATTTCCTAAAATTATAAGTGTAAATTTTGAATTTTAATAAATTAAAACCTGATTTTCGGATTTTACTTAAAGGAAAATTGTAAATGCTAGATATTAACATATTTCATGATATTTTACAAGAAAAATCTTCTCTAATATACCATAAATAAATATTGATACATGGCTCACATTTGCTTAGCCTATGAATCATATCATAGCATGTACACCCAAGCCTAATTAGTCTTCCACATGAAAGAATTCATTTAAAGTATTAATAGGTGGAAAGATTGTAATTATGAAGAAAATGACATAATAATGATGAAGAAAATGACCTAATAATAAAATAATTGCTTTCTTCATCCTATAAACAAGACCAAAAGCTTCATTTTTTTTCCTCATAGCAACCGGCCACTACACACACCCTCACACTTTCTTTATTTTCTTCCAAAATCCACTAATTTCCTATTTTTCCAAAACTACACTACACTATACCCTCAAAACAAAAGAAAAGAACAAAGGTAGAAGCCTTACTTAATCATATAAGTAGAGGTTTTTCTTGAAGGATGTTCCATGAAGTCATGAAATTAGTATCACTACTTTGTGCATTCTTAGTTAGAATTATGTGCTAGAATATGGTCTTGCAAATATTATTTCATTTTATGAAATATTATATGATCATTATTGGCTTAGATGTTCATGAAAATTTACTATATTACAAGTTTAGGATAATATAGTATATTTGACATTATATTCATCTTATTTGGAAAATTTAATATGTTTTTAGGAAAAGTATGAGTTTTTGGAAAAGATATGCTATTTTCACACAATTATTACTTAAAGTTACCAAACTCTATTGTTTTTATATTGTACATATATATATATATATATATCATACGTATAGATACCAAATTGTATTGGTTTTATATTGTATATATATATATATATATATCACACGTATATATATATCATACGTAGATATATATATATATATAGTGGCATATTGTCAATATATATATATATATAATTCGTACATATACATATAATCATGTTGAGTGGTTGATATTATATATATATATATATATATGATGTACGTATATATATATATAGTTATGGGTAATTATATGCTTAATCTAGATTTATGGCTTAATTAGGCGTTTAATCTAAATTGCTATTATGTTTAGTCTAAGTCTCTACTTTAATGATATGTTTAGTCTAAATATATATATATAAATATATACACATATATATATGTATGTGAGACCGTGTACATATATATATTTATACATTATTATGTTTTGACTAGATATTTGGTTTAAAATATTCTCTTCTATTAATTTCATATTAATAATATTCTTTTAAGATGTTGGAATAATATGTTGAAATATGGAAGCAAGACTTCCAAGATTATACTATGTGCATAAATTGTGAATGTGAAACGGGCCCGAAATATATCGAAGTGGTTTGGATGAGTTCCGCCGGGACATACCAATGGGGTAGCCGGCTGTAAGAGTTCTCACTCCCTCCATCTCCTAATCCCCCTTTATGTAGACGGAGTGATCTATATAAGAGAGTGGGTCGCAGGAAAAATTTGGGGTAACACCCGGGGTACGACCATTGGAGGATAAGGCAGGCGGGAGTAATGTGTTGGTTGTTATTTCGGCCGGGAGAGTCATAAGGGTCACTGTTAGGTGACGAGAAAGGTTTGAAATTGAAAAACTATATCTATATGTGCAAAGTGAAAAATGTGTTTATGTGCAAATCACACACGATCACCTTATGCGATTATGTAATATTTCTACTCAACTATATATGTTGATTGTGTTCATATGATATTTTTTTAGATGAGCTCGAGACTAGCTTAAATGAGATCGAGGAAGAAGAACATTTTGAAGCCTTTTATTAGATAGAGAGCTGTTTGTTATTTCCGCTGCGCTGTTTGTTGTGCACTCGACCTTATATATCCTTGTAACTAAATAATTGCTCGGTATTGTATTCGGAATAAATCATTACTCTATTAAGTCTTTTGATATTATGTTTTATTTAAGTTTATTCTCATTGCATGTTTTAATTGTAAATTATATAAAACAATGGGTTACCAGGGCGTTATAGGGTTCAAGCTCGATCTCAATTTTTCTAATATATTATTTTCTTAATATATTATCATTTTTCTCATTTCTTAATGAAATCTATAAACAATATATAATATTGTTATATATATATATTATGTATACATTTAAATCAATAAAAATAATAATTTTTTGATACAAATCTATTATCAATACAATTTTATTGTTTGTATATTTAAAAGTATAAAATATTAAAAAAACAAAAAGCCCGAGGTCGTGACTTTCGAATAGACGCGTTTAAGCTCCAACTTGGTGCTTTGGTGTAATTTGGATAGCTAACTATACATGGTTGATGTGGTGGTGATTGTATATATACTTTTGGGGACTTAAACTAAGTTTATCACTGTATTTCTTATCTGATTGGTTAATTGTGAATAAATTTCGTTGAAATCCTAGTAACAGGTTGTGATGTTCTGTTCGAACAAGATTTGTTATTTATTGTTTCTTGAGGGGTGAGTAATTCCTTATTACTAATATTTTAACTAACCATTACTGGCAATATTTTTATTAGTCATGTGAAAAAAATAGTGGTATTTTAGAAATACCAATCAACTAAAGTATAGTTTCTAATTTTAAGTTTAAATAAAAGTCTACGCCTATGTATATGGTTGATTCAATTGCTAAACTATTTGCTAGTTCTAATAAATAAGTTTACTTTGTAGTTTGTATATCACAACCACCACTCTCAGAAATTATTTATTTGGATCATCAGAAAAGTAAAAATAAAAATAAAATATGACGATGTGTCCAAATTTCATAATCAATCATACACTGCTTTTTTCATGATTTTCTTGTCTTAGAAAACAATATAGAGCAGAATATTTAAACGCGATATTCTCGTAGATGGATTTATTTGATAATATAGATACAATGCAATAACAGTTTTACAGTAAAACACTATAGCCAAAAGCAAATTAAACAATGCCGTAAATAAATAAATAAATAAGAAAGTACAGATGACTTATCAGTATTTATTTAAAAAGGTACGACTGAATCACCGGGCTGTGCCGGTTTGCCTTAAAGAAATATTTGCCCCACTGACCGGTGCGATGGGCCTGCGATACTCCTTCCAGGATAAGACAGTCCAGAGGTCCGTTCCAAACCGCACTGCTACGTTGAACCTCACTTCGAAAGCTAAACAGCTCTAGAGGTTGTGTATGCACCTCAAAACACACTCAAAAGCTAAAAAAACTGTAAACCCTCTTAAGACTGTTGTTTCTTAAAAGAGTATACTTGCTATTTCTTCTTGTTTCGTTTGTTGTGTTTCTGTGTGTTTTGCAGGGAACAAGGAGGCAGTTTTATATAGGGGGAGGAGACAACCAGCATTAAAGTCTGGCACATTATGCAAAGTTGAAACCGTCTGAATGCCAATGGACACGCAATATACCTAGACTCAAAAACAGACAACATTCAAAAATGTGTTGTTTGACCAGGTAACGTGTCTGGCGGTTTCAAACCACGTTAATTAAATATAGTAACGGAATTCAAAATTCAGATTTTTGAATAAAATCATTACACCAAGGGCAATTCAGTAAAAATTAAGCCCGAGACTGAGACAATTCGCCCAAACGCCCTCGCCCTCGCCCGCGACCTGGTCCTGGTCCGTGGTCCGTGGCTCGTGGCCGTGGCCGTGGCCGGAGTCGGAGCTGGAGCAGGGTCGGGTCGGGCGGGTGGCGCGCGCTTGTGGGGTTTGCCCATATGCGGTACTTAGTTGTTTAGTTTACACTATAACAACACTTAACCACATAAATACTAGCATTGCCAAGGCTAATACATCCAATGTGGGATATTTTACACAGCTTTATTTACACATAGATAATATTTTTCTTGGGCTTTATCTATGGATTACCATTCGCAATGGTTCAATCCTAGATTACCCCTTGAAAATATCATCTTATCAAGCCCATTTCCAACAACCCCCCCTAATCCATAGCATAAAGTCCTGCCTGCATACTCGTAATGTGCTTTCAATAATGGTACCTTCCGGTTTGAACCACTATCTAGTTAACCAACTTATGTCATCACAGGAACAAATGGACATATGCCTTAAATTTGAACCTTGGTTGTGATGACGTCTATTGGAAACAACACATTACATCGAGTTTAGCAATCTTCAGGGGTGACACGTTAATGGTCATGTGTCATGATCCTGTTTCATGAATATTTTCAAGGAGTAACACGTCTCCTCTAATCGCGGCCACACGATAATATTCATTAGCTGGGCTTCTCCGAAGATGTACTGCTCATATCTCGTCACTTAAGACCTGAACCCATTCAGAGCAAGGCTCTTACTATACTAGCAGTAATACAGCACCTCCCAGGCATACCAGAGGATAGACCTTAGGTACATAGTACCAGTCTAAATTTAGGTGCTCACGTTTACACCCGACTGCTTGTTTATACCACATTGAGCCTTCCTTGTGGGATCTCCACTTGGTAGGTTGGGTTGCTACTGTCGGTGTAAACTTAATGGGTTACAAGTCCCATTCTCAACCTGGCTTTTTGAAATGAGTTAAACTCAAGTCCTTTCATTAAAGAATCAGTCACATTGTCTTTGATACCAATAAAATCAATGGCTACTATTCTTTCAGACACTATCTCCCTTATAGACTTCAGTATAACTTGGATGTGTCTCTTAGTCTTTTGATTATACTTGGAACTCCGTATTTTTGCAATTGTGGTTTGATTATCACAATGCAAGGCAATGGCAGGGACAGGTTTACCCACCATAAGGTAACCCACACATCAACCCATGCAGCTACTCAGCCTCAGTTCCAGTAGTATATAGAGCACATAACTCAGCCTCAAATGTAGACCGAGTTCTGATTGTCTGTTTTGCAGACTTCCAAGAGACAGCACCTCCACCCAGAGTAAATACATACCCTGTACATCCATTACTCCCGGAGTTTTGGACAATCCAACTTGCATCACTAAATTCCTCAAGAACTTCAGTGAATTTTTCGTAACGCAGTCCAAGGGAACTTGTACCTTTAAGGTACCTCATTACCCTATCCAAAGCCTCCCAATGAGTACGATTAGGACAGCTCGTATATCTAGCCAACTTAGAGACCACAAATGAAATATCTAGTCTCGTACCATTAGCTAAATATTACAAGCTTCCAATCACTTAAGAATATCTTAATTGAGTCACTGGAGTATCAGACTTATTCTTGAAAAGAGTCACAGAAGGATCATAAGGCGTTTTCAGAATTCTACCGTTAGTATAACCAAACTTCTCAATTATCTTCTCAACATAATGAGATTGAGAAATTGTTATACCCTCAGTTGACCGATTCAACTTGAGTCCTAGAATCACACTAGCTTCACCCATGTCCTTCATTTCAAACTTACTTTCAAGAATTCTTTCGTCTCATTAATAATCTCAAGATTTGACCCTATTAATAATATATCATCCACATACAGGCACAATACGATACATGAATCACCATTTATTTTGCAGTAGACACACTTATCATTATCATTTATAACAGAGCCAAAGCTCAATATAGTTTTATCGAACTTTTCATGCCACTGTTTAGGTGCTTGTTTCAACCCATAAAGAGATTTGACAAGCTTACAAACTTTGATAAGGTGAGAGGATTGAGCCCAATGGAGGATTACCCATTTCCCTAGACACTATTGGACGCTAACTATAAGAAACAATTAAATACAGGCATCATGGAAAGAGGCGATCATTCTCAAGAGGTTGGTTGTTATGTCCATTTCAACGTACTTTTTGCTAAGATTAACACTATGTGGAGGTTACAAGGTGATTTAAGTTGATTGATTTGGGTTCTAACTACTTTGTCCTCAAACTCAATGATGTTGTTAAGGCTAAGTTCATTTTAGTAGAAGGTTCGTGGGTTCTATTTGGGCATTATCTTGTTATATAGAAATTGACTGCAAATTTCCAACCCTCGAAAGATAAGATGAGCTTGACCATTGCTCGGATAATTAAGGAATAATTGCCTATTGAGAGGAGATAATGTACTCCATTCCTAGCTAAAATTGATCACAAATCCTTCTGGGCATCTCAAGGCAAATTTGCACGTTTGTTCTACAAATTGATTTAGACAAACCCTTGCGCAACATGGTGGAAGTAAATGGGAAACTCTTCCCCATTGAATATGAAAATCTTCTTATTATTTATTTTAATTGTATCATTGTAGGACTTAGGGTTCCAAATTGAGAGCTTGAACTTGCAGCAAGGTTAAAGAATGAGAAGTTCGGTGAATTGATGACGCTAGGAGACATGCCTTAAAGGTCCGCCCAAAAGTCAGGTTGTACAATAGGCAGTCCTACCACAAAAAGAAAGTTTTAGCTCCAAAATAGTAAGCTGAAAGTGTCCATTCACGGGCAAAGAGATGTTGTAGAACTTGAGTTTCCTCTTAGAGATACCCATTGGAATTCAAGAGCCTACATTGGTTGATACGCCATTGCTTATCTCGCACACTTCCCAACGATCTCATTCTACTAAGAAAATTTTTACTTTGGCGTACGCTAGTGGATCTTCCTCCCATGAATCAAACATGGATAACATATTTACCTCAAGAAGCGGACATGACAATTGTCTCCACGGACGACCAGCTGGTTCTGAGCATAAACCTAATCAAGATACGAAATGTGAGCCAATTTTTTGGCAGTTGAACACGATGGCCAAACTCACTCCTCTAGAGGGCTCTCAATGACTACAAGGGAGTAGTGAAGAAAACAACATGTGTATTGGATAAATTACATATATTGCAGTTAAGTCTTGTGCTCATGCATCAGATCATATGGGGTCTCCAAGGTAACCCCATGGAATCCACAATCACAATTGAATACTTATATGGTAGAAAGATGAAAATTCTCTCATGGAATTGTCAAGGGGGAGAAAAGCCTCCAATTTAAATGAAATTTCATAAATATTGTCAGAATTCACAACCTTGATATTGTATTCTTGCTAGAAACTAAAGTGGGAAAAGATCAAGCTAACATTAATATCCACGAATTTAGGGTTTAGCAATGTGTGCAAGGCTCCGACTACGGGGAGACAAGGGGGGAATTTGGCTTCTATGGAATGCAAATAGGATTTATGTTGATATTTTGTTAGTTGACTGATCAAGCAACACATGTTGTATGAGGCCAAAGTTTGAGGATAGATGGATCAGTTTAGGGGTATATGCTAGTCCTAGTGCTGGGAAGCGAGATGATTTTTGGAAATCTATGGTTAATTTCCAAAATATAATTCAAAAATTGTGGTTCATTACTAGGGATTTTAATGATATTGCAAGAATCAGTGAAAAGCGATGTGGACACGGTGTTTGGGCCCAAAAATAATTTTTTGTATTTTTTTTTACTTTTTGGAGTTGACTAGTTTATTAGCCATGCCAAGTTCATTTCAAGCTCAGTTATTCTGATGTGAAGTAGGGCCAACCTACATTATGGCACAGGCCAAGGCCGAAATCTTGAATAAATATTTTATGACCCACTCGGCCAAAATAGAATAAAATGTGAATAAAATCATGTGCTTAATTGAATATCCATAGTTTAAGAAAAGTTAGCTGGAATAACTAAAAGGGATAATTACACTGAAGTATCCTAAGGTTTGTTTAAATTACAAATAAAATCCTCTATTTAGAAAAATTACCTAAATAACTCTGAGGTTTACATACTAAATTGTAATGCTAATGGAGATGTGAGTAAGACAAAAATGCCCTTAAATCTTTTACTATTGAAAAAGGGTAAATTACATTAAATTACCTTAAGGTATGATAAATCACCTAGATAACCCTAAAGTTTGCATACTATATTACAATACTAACAAGGATTTGATAAAGACAAAGTTTCCTCAGATCTTTTGTGATGAATGATGTTTTTTCATTGAAAAATATGGTCTTTAGTAGTTTAGTGTTTTTCATCGAGAATGAAATTTAAGGTATCATATATGTGGTGTATTATGAAAATTAATTAACATGGGTTTAGTTTTAAAAAAAATTTAATTTTTCAATGAGGATTCTAATATTTGTATTTTTCCTTTTTTGGCTTGGTTATTAGCGATTTTCCTTGTTAAGTTAATATTAAATATTAAAAAACAAACCTCATGTATTTCAAAATATTACGAAATCAACCTTAGATAATTTATAAAATTTGGTCAAATTTGACAAAAGGGTAAATAGGTAAAATGTGTTAAAATTTAACCTTTTCCTTTAAAAGCCCTAACAGCATTAGACGGAGGGTTAAATATGTATAACGTTTACATACCTCAGGGTCATTTAGGTAATTTTCCAAAATAGAGGATTTTATTTATAATTTAAACAAATTAACCTCAGGGTACTCCAGTGTAATTATCCCTAACTAAAATAGCCAAAGGAATAGGAGTTTGCATAATTAAAGTGCCAAAAACATTGTCATATGATGTTGAAAGTTCGAATTTAAATAAATGTCATAACCGAATGTCAAGAAATAAGGCTGCCACAAGGGACACTACTCATTCAAATGTTCAAAGTTTGAATTAGTTACCTCAATCCGAGAATAAAAGGAGAGTTTGTTGAAGACTCAAGCTATAAAAGGAGACCAGAAAGCACAAAGAAAAAACAATCCAACTTAAAAACTACAACTTCAATCAACAAATCTACACTTCTTTGAATTTTTAGCTTAAATGAACTAAAATTAGCTTAGTGCGTGGGTTAGAAAACCGCTATGTGGTGGTTTGTAACCATGTCCATTTGGCTCAAGATGGGATTTAATGTGTTCTCTCTGTAACGTCACTAGGTCTATGGCATCATTCTCCCAATTGGGATGAGATATCAATATGGCTTAATGGTGTCCTATATTCAAGTTGAGCGCATGCATGACAAATTATAGTCAAAGTCATGAATGTTCGTGGGGCAGTGCAAGTCTTTCAATGCAATCTTGTGTAGCTATTGTACGAAGTCATCAATGCATCCATTTGTAGCCAAAGTCTCTAAAGTCTTTCAATATACTTGTTCGCAGATAGGGTTGGTGTCATCAATGTACACGTTTGTAGCCAAATCTGATAATACTCATTTCGAATAGCAATTGTCTTTTAATTCAATTTCATACTTTACTTTTCCAAACCCTTTTGTAGTCCTTTGAGTACTTAATTTTTAAGTCCTACATTCAGTTGTAGGTAGGTAGAACCTCATGGGTAATATTTGCCTACTCCAATGCAATCATTTCGCATTAGAAGTCAGAGGCGCAAATTCATATAAAAAAGACTTCACATTGTGTGTTTATTGCACACTAGTACGCTTGCACACACCACAAGCTCATTTCAAAGTTTATGTTTTTGTCATCAGATCCAACAATTTCGAACTTTAAGTAAACATGCATTCTTGGCACACCATTCCTCAGTTACTATTTTTTCATTGAACTTAGTGATTATGGAATTTTATGTGAACAAAGCGAAGCTACTAATTTTTTATGCAAACTCAAAGGATGCAATGGAACAGTTGTAACATATTATTTGAGGGAATAGAGAAGTGTGGATTGATGGATCTCGCCAATCCAGGTCCAAAATTTACATGAACAAATAGGAGGAGTGGAACTCAACAAATCAAGAAACGAGTAGATAGAGCTTTGGCAAATATGGCATGGCGTCTTCTATTTCCCAAGGCATTAGTGTTGAATTTACCATAAATGCACTCAAATCATTATCCAATATTGACTTGCTATCATGGAATGGAAACAGAAAAAGTGGAGAGGCCATTCAGGTTTGAACTAGCTTGGATCACATATTCGAGATGTGCATGGCAAATTGAGGAATCTTGAAATAAGGAGTTTGATTATCTTAATTCGATGGCCTTATTGCTTGCCACCATGAGGGAGTGGAACAAGAAACGTTTTGGCAATATCTTTCTAAGGAAGAAAGAATTATTAGCAAGAATCAATAGTGTTCAATGAAAATTAGCTATAGTGGACAATTATGCACTATTAATTTTGGAGATAAATTTTATTGAAGAATATAAGCTAGTTGGGTACGGGAGATAAGGACACTAAATTCTTTCATGTGTCTACCATATGTGGAAGGTAGAAGAGTATAACAGACACATTAAGAATTGAAGAGGAACGATGTCCAGACCTATAACACTTTACAATGATATTTTGAAGGCTATCACAAAACTTATTGTCCTTAGAATGAAGCCAGTAGTGCGGGAATTAATCAGCCCTTTTTAGAGCAACTTTTATTCCTGTCCGTCATACCCATGACAATATTTTGATAGTTCAAGAGATTTTCATACTATTAAAAGGTCCAAAAGTGTGTCAAGGGTATGATTATCAAGTTGGATCTTGAAAATATATATGATAAAATACAGTGGGACTTCATTAAAGAGATATTAGAATTGTTTCAATATCCTGACGAGATCATATCTCTAGTTATATGTTGCATTATGCCCATTAAACCATGAATTTTGTGGAATGGTGAACCCTTGGAATATTTTGAATCCACTTGTGGGATCTGACAAGGTGATCCAATCTCTCCCTACCTTTTTATTCTATGTATGAAGAGATTGACATATTCAATTGGGGAAGAAGTGGCTAGGATGGAATGGAAATCAATCCCATTATGTAGGGGGCCTAAAGTTCCTATTTACTTTTTGCCAATGTGTTCAAAATTGGACTGGATTGACCAATCCAACTGGTGACTAGCCCTTGGTCTGGTCTAAACATGCCTATAAAATCGGGGAGAAAATTGGCCTGCCAAGTATTGGTCAAAATCGATGAAAAATTGGTCTAATTGGTCCCCGTGGACTCGATCGGCGGATCAATATTTTTTAATAATTAGTCTTAAGTTTAAACATTTAACTTTTAATTGATGTTTTTATTGCTCTCATTATTTGTTTCTCACTCCACAGGCAGAAAAAGAATAACGACAATGAAAAAAAAAGAGAGAATAAGCCCTAACACCCAAACTCAAAATCCACCTCTTTCCATCTCGACCCCCTCGCCGTTGTCAGCCCATTCAATACTATTGGCTCCTTACCGTTGCTGGCCCACCCACCGTCTCAAGGTAATTTTTTTGCTTGTTTTTCTTGATTGATAATTGGCTTTGAGTACTATCACCCATAATTTTATCTCTAAAAAATAAAAAAAGAAGGGTAAAAGAAATTTCTAGGAGAGTGTTTAATATCTTGGCACAAACGATTGGTACTCTAGCTCATAATAAGTAGCATTGTAGGTGTTTGATAAAAAGCACCTGAATTGAAAAGGAAAAGAGAACAAAAATTAAAAAGCAGGCAAAGTTGAAAAGAATCAAAGAAAAATGAGCAATAACTGTGAGAGTTTTGTAGTACTGTTGAATTAAGCACAAAGTGATAAAGATAAGCCAAGGTATCTGATTCTATTGATTTGGGGACCATTATGTATTGTACATTTGCCTAGTTTTAATTGGAGAAGCAAGTATTCTAAAATCATATTAAGACAATTCCAAATTCCAACTTTCAATTGATTCTTATAAATCTTGTTTTTATTAGTAAAGGCACTTTGCTTTCTGTCCAGAAAAAGGTGGGCATATTATATGTATATAATATACATATATATATATATATTGATTGTATGTGTTTGTGTAGGCACATATATATATATGAGTGCTTATGAATATTCATCTAAAGCAATTGATTTGATAGTGTAGAAAATGAAAAATATTGGTTCTTTCTTGCTCGCTGCAACATCAAACCCGTCACAATTTGTGTAGTAATCTAGTAGTGACAAAACACCCATCATAGAAGTGACGTAGCGTGGAGGCATTGCTATGAGATGCCTTTAAGTGGGAAGATTCGAACGTTGAAGTGCCTATATTGCAATCAAGTAATTAGTGGATGAGGTATAAATGGCACAAAACAACATCTAGCCAGCATTACTGATAAGGTTAAATCTTTTCTTAAAGTTTTTGTGGATGTTCATTTCCAAATTAAAGGTACATTGATTGAAGTTGTAAACAGTTACAAGGAGAAAACTGCATCTAAATTGAATTTGGGTGATGATTTGCAAGGGAGTGATATTGAAGAAATTCAGAACTTACTAGTAAACAACATATGGGTGGTAGTAATAAGAGGAAAAAGACTGCTTAGATAGAAAATTATATGAAAGCTGATGTCGGTATTGATTCTACTTAACCTAGCATTGAAGTAACATTACATAGTAGAAAAAGATAGCATGATATGGATATTTCCATTGCTTTATGATTTTATAATTGTTGCATCTTGATTAATGTTGTGAATTCCCCATCCTTGAATTAATGATAAATAGAATAGTAACAATGGGTCATGGATATACTAGTCCATCTTATCATGCTTTAAGAGTTCTCTTACTTAAAGAAGCCAAAGAGCAATATGAATTGACTATTGATGCTCTCTGAGCTAAATGGTTTGATATCGATATCACAATTATGGGTGATGGTTGGAGTGATCAAAGCCATAGATCATTGATAAAAGTTTTTGGTTTATTATCCATATGGTATATCATTTATGAAATCTGTTGATGCTTCTAATATTGAATCTGATGTTGAGACTTTGTGCAATTTCTTTCTTGAAATCATTGAGATGGTTGGTGAAAATAATATCGTGCATATTGTCATTGATAATCCCAAGAACTATAAAAAAAGCTGAGAAATTGCTCTCAAATAAATATCATTCAATCTATTAGTCCATGTGTGCTGATCATTGTGTTAATTTGATACTTAAGAATATTGGAGATTTGACATTAACGAAAAGTTTAGTAGCTCTTGCATATAAGATAACCATTTTTGTGTACAATCATACGTGGTTTCATGCATGGTTGAGACAACGACCTAGATGAATTGAAATTGTTTGTCCTAGAGATACTTGATTTGGCACAATTTATTGCCTGGAAAAGTCTCTATGATCATAAGGAGCATTTGGAATCTTTGGTTGTAAGTGTAGTGCTTAAAAAGTTTTTAAAGACGGACAATGGTAGAGCGGTTAAACAAATTGTTTTAAATAGTGATTTTTCAAATAACTGATTAATGGTTATGAAGATTACGAGTCCACTTATGAGATTATTGTGGATATGCGATTCTGATGAGAAACCTTCATTAGGTATGTTTATAAGGGGATGTGGGGAGGAATAAATGATATAAAGGAATTAGTTAAGACAAGGAGCATTTGTACAAACCCTACGTTTATATGATTAATGATAGGTAGGATGCTATGTTGCGCAAATGTCTCCACTCGGTTGCATTTTTCTTGAACCTTACATTTCAGTATGGCCCCACAAGGGGAAAATTTTAGGACACTTAAAAGATTTTTCCCGCAATTTAGGGACACATATTTTTAAAATAGTAGCAATTTTAGGACTTCGGTCAATTTTAGGTCAATTTCGTCGGAAAACGGCACATGGCTATCATGTGACTACCAACTCAAACTTTTACTAACCAATTGGCAATATATTTTGACACATAAGATTACACGCCATCATTTAGGTGGAGCAAAGGTGTATGGAATCTCACTACATTTTCCCTCAAAAAAGGTAAATCCTATCATATAACCCTAATACAATACCCATTTGACCAAGTCTTTCATCTGATAATTAGACAAATCAAGAAGACTTACCAAGAGAGAGAAAATATTGTTCAACTCACGACCACGGCCAATGATGTGTGATTGTGGAAAGCGACCACAAATGCGGACCTCTTGGACACGTGACAACCCCGGGAGAAGGTTTTATGGTTGCCCCAATTGGAATATGAGGGCGAGTCACTATTTTTTTCTTTATTTGTTTGTTTTATTTTCGATTTGTTTTTAGGAGGAAAAGTCTTGAAATATTGATTGTTTGTTGAGCAGAGGAGAGGTCCCCCTTGTGAATTTTTTTTCTTTGGGAAGGCCCTCCAATGTCACATAGGAATAGAACCATAATATTCAATTTGCGTAGTAAGAAGTCACAGCTTGAAGATAAGTTGGAAGAAATGGCTACGTTAAAGAAGAAGTTCAAGAAGTTGATATGGTTACTTATATTGTCATGGGTTGTCTTTTTTTATCTTCTATGTTTGGGTAGCTTAGATTGAAACTATGTTTTAGGTATTTTGAATGCCTTGTATGAGTTATGGGTTTTATTTTTTGGGCACTTAATGTATGAAACCCTACTCTTCTATATATTAATGTTGAATTACTGTGTGGTTTATTGTGAGCAAAAGTTATTTTTGTGTAATTTGTCATTATCCACTACTGCACCAAAAAAAGAAGGCTATAATCCCTAGTGTCAAGTGCACGAAGAACACAATCCTTTTATCAAGTGCATGAAGTGTATGTTACCCAACATATTAGCAAGGACTATAAATTCATACGTATTGCCAAACCAAGGCTATTCATATTAGGAGGGCTACAAATTTATGCATATAAAAAGAAGGCACAATGATAAATCAAAATAGTACTTTCAAGTTTCATAAGATCAAAATATAGTGATGAAGTATCAAGTGTATATTACTCAACATATTAGCAAGTGTTTGTCACCCAAATAGTGTTTGTCACTCAAATAGTGTATGTCACTCAAAATATACATCTCAAAAATCACCAAAATATCAACATTGGCACAAAGTAACACTAAGTGATTGGCCTCTTTCCATTACCCTTTACTTTTGCAGCTTCCTTTCTCGTGTGGGTTAGAGCTACAGATAGGTCATTCAATGTCACGTACTTCTTTCCATCATCTACTAGGATTATGCTTGAAGCCCAAATGTTGGTCTCGAGACAATGGGCATTACTTGCCTTTCAGTGAATGGTGGAGGCGCTCTTATGTTAACACCATGAACCCTTGGACGAGGAAGTTGACATTGTTGAAGTTGGTCATACATGATTGGTCCAACCTTGTAGGGTATGGTGCTTTGAGTGGGCAACAATTGGATTACCTATTCAACATTGAAAGAAGATAAATTAGTATAGTTATGTAATATAGTAGTTAAAAACTTAGAAAATATATACCTAGCTTGACGGTGCTCCTTGTGTGACACCAACTACAAATTGATCTTCAATAAGATCTTCAATGCCGACTTGTGGGTCATTCCCTACAAAACATACAATACTATTCAAACATATTGCAATAGAATCATATTTTAAAGAGTTATAAAAATTTAACCTTGAAACTGGAATTTCATTGACTTTGTTTTTTCTCTTGTTGTGGCCTTTGTTTCCACAGTGGCTGCATTTTAAGGATGTTTGAATTGAAAGCCTCACAACCATTATTCAACAAACTATCATCACTCACAACAACATCCTCATCACCACTATCCCCAGATTTACCATTCCCTATTTCATCATTTCCCCCAAGACCTGCAGACTCAAGTTGCATCCCTAGCCATTCAACAAACTCATCAACAAATTCATCAAATAACTCATCATCTTTTGTCCCTTCTGAATCACTAACATAATTAGTGTCATCATCATCACTATCATCATCTTCCCATGAACCACCCTCCCTCCCATCCTTTTCACCTACCCCATTATTGCCATCATCACTTATACCACCATTTAAGCCAACATTTGCTGATTTCTCACCCACCTCATGCTCTACTACTCTTTCCCCCCTATTATCCACACCACTAACCTTTACCCTTAGCTCACCATCGACCAGATTATCTACCCTCTACCCCAAATCATTCATCTCTACATCAAACCCCACCGCCTCATCCTCACTACTATCATTACTATCATTCACAACAATTTCAACCATTATATACAACTCCCTCACAGTGTTGAGTTTCTCACTACCAATTCTTCTAAGTACCTCATTACTACCAACACATACATACCCTAATGCGTTTTTAGCATGGAACTTTTTTTCCCCAGTCACACCAACATGCACACACAATTTCTCAATTGCATCAAAACTTAAGAAATTTGTATCTTCATAATGAAACTTAAAACATTCACCTCCAAAGTAAATAGGCAAACAATCACAAGTAAACTTACCCCCACAATGGATGCTCAAGGTCAGTAAAGAGCTTTGAGCATCTGCCAAAATATGAGAACTAATAAAAAAAAATTAAGTCAACTATTCAAAAATTAATAATAAAAAATTTAAAATATTAAAAAAAAAGGAAAAAAAATCTATATATCACTATCCAACAAGAAATGGGGCCACAAACATAAACCCCACAGAATCTTTTATTAAAGAATCAAGAATTGGCCTCTCAAAGCACTAAATATTGAGAGCAAAGTTATTATATCAAATAGAACTACACAAATCACAACACCCCACAACCCTTTATTTCGCTAGAAAAAAACCCTAAATTGGCAAACAACCCTAACCCCAACAAAAGACCCTAACCCTAACCATTTTTCAAATCGCGATCGACAACACACAAAACACACTTTCAAAACACATATTTCGTAAAGAGAAGATGAAAAGAGTTACCATATCGTGGTGGGGGTAAGAAATCTCTTTTGATTTCGCCATCTCACATTTGTCCGCCTTCTTCGATTATCCCTCACACTTGAAGATCGACAATTGTTTTCAAAGTGAGATAGATGGATTTTGGGTCCTGTTTTTTGTTTTCCTTCAGACAAATTTGTAAGATTTCTCTTCCAATTTGGGGTTAGGGCTTTGTTTATAAGGCATGTGCAACTCACATGGCTTTTTCTACCTCCATTTTTTTTACGTCCACTTAGGCTATTAAGTGTTACCTACAAATACAACTCAACATCCATATCAGAAACTTTAAAAAATAAAATAATACATGTTGCCATTTTCCAATAATCACATGATAGCCATGTGCCGTTTTCCAACAAAATTGACCTGAAATTAGCCAAAGTCCTATAATTGCTACTATTTTAAAAATGTGTCCCTAAATTGTGGAAAATTTTGAAGTGTCCTAAAATTGAAATATGGTAAAGTTACTGTCCTGAAACTGCATTTTTCCCTGACCCACAAAGTCCTTCCCAAAAAGAGGGGTTGAGTGGTCTACTTGATGTTTGTGAGAAGCTTTTGCTAAGAATAAATGATGTATTAAATGAAATTACTTTGTTTCGAGAACAAATAGGGAGCTTCACAAGGGCATTGGCTAAAAATACTACAAAACCGCTCGACCTAGTATGTCTTTTATTTGCATCTTATTTGATTGTTACTATTTATTCAATATGATATGACTTTAGTTTTATTATTTTTGCAATTTGTTTACAATTTTTTTTAGATGAATGGTGGAGGATGTTTGGTGGGGACACACCAAATTTGCAAAATGTAACTATTCGACTATTGAGTCAAACCTCATCTTCTTCCAGATGTGAGTGTAATTGGAGTGTATTTGAATGCATCCACACTAAAAAGAGGAATAGGTTAGAGTATCAAAGGTTAAATGATCTTATCTATGTGCATTATAATTTAAGCTTGCAAAATTGGCAAGAACTTTATTTTTTTCTTTATATCTTAAATGTTATGTTTTTACTTTTGTACTAATTATATTAATATTATGGTATTTTATAGTCGTAAACAAAGAACAATATGATCCAATTGATTATCAATGCAATGATAAAGTGGATTTTTGGATCATTGAGTAGTAGCCAAGTGGAGAGCTTGACGGTGATGCGTTGAAGAGATGCTTGAGGAAGAGTTGTTTCCAAGAAACTTGCATCCCCCTATAGGTTGTATAATAATTTATTTGTTTTTATTGAATTATTTATTTTTAAATCATTTAATATGTCATTATCTTTTTTTGTCATTTTACTAAGAATTTTATATATGATTGTCTAGATGATGGATAAGACATGGATATGACTCGTGATCAAATTTATTTATCAAAATTTGATGGTGTAAACTCAAGTTCTAATGATGGTAAAGTACAATGCCTTTTGAGGCAATAAAGAAATCACCTTGTTGACGAAGATGATGATTGAAGACTTTGAGCAATATTGTTATTGTTGAAAAATGAGTTCATATTCAGGAATTAAATTGACTTATCTTATTTTATTTTAGTTAAGGCCATTTGGTTTGTTCGAACTTGGATGTAGGATGTGACAAAACTTGTTTATCATATTAACTGTTAAATGATGGTTTGAGATGAATGATAACTTGGATTTTTATTTAGTAGTGTTATATATAGTAAATTATATTTAGTATGAAATTAAGCTATGATTTGAGAACAATGACTAGAATTTTAACAAAAATTATTGATTAGTATTTGTTCATCCATTATTATAGGTATTTTCTTAATTTTTAATATTTTTATTTATAAAAAAATTAATATAATAATTATTAATTATTTATGACATCATACTAGTTCGACCACTGGTTGAACCGATAACCAGTAAGACAGTCGATTCTATGTCCAATCCAATTTTCAGAATATTACTTTTGGCAGGCGATATTATTCTTACAAGTAAATCATCAGTAAAAAGTGCTCAAGTGATTAGATTGATCATTTTTCTCCTGCTTCAAGACTGAAATTAAACTTAAATATGTCTAAAAGTGTTTGTTGCCCCTAAAACAAATCCTAATAGCAAGAGAGACATATGTAGAATCTTGGGAATTGGTAGCACTATGAGTATTGGCAAGTATTTGGGAGTTAAGATCGAATCTAGAAGACCGGGTTCAAATTTCTCAAATCTAATTGACAAAGTTCGAAGCAAATTGTTATCATGAAAGGCTAGCAATTTGTTGGCCGCATGACTCTTATCAAGTCAGTCGTTGCCATTGTTCCAATTATGCCATGCACACAAACTGGTTATCATCTCATATTTGTGCACAATTGGATAAAATTAATAGAGGTTTCATATAGGGGGACATGGATAACACAAAGAAGGTACATATGGTTGGATGGAATAAAATTCTTCAGAAGAAGGAAAATGGTGGACTAGGTATTATGAAGTCTGAAGAAATGAACATTGCTTTGCTAGCGAAGAACGGGTGAAAAATGCTCACGAGAAAGCCATGTTTGTGGACACAGATATTTGAGCAAAATATCTAAAGAATGAGGACATAATGGATCATATGCTGCCTAGTTATGCATCTCTAACTTGGAAAGGTTTTAGGAGCATCAGAGCAGCGGATGAAGGGATTTTTTGGAGGATAGGTAATGATCATAATATTTCCCTTTGGTATGATCATTGGATGGGGTGGCCTAAGATTTGTGATCAATCCAAAATTAGAGTACAAATGAATGATGGGTTAAAGCTTGTTTTGGATGTCATATCCCCATATGGAGGTTGGAATCTTGCAAATTTTGATACCACTATTCAAGGAGTTAAAGTAAACATCAAAGATGTGCATATACTTCCAGGGAAAAAACATAGAAGATACGGGGGTCTGGATAGGTACACCTAATGGAATCTTCACATGCAAGTCGGCCTACAACATACTCTATTTAGGGGAAACTGGGGCCTCCAATCAGGACAAAAAATAGAAATGGATTTGGAAATTAAAATGTCCAAAGAAATTCAAATATCTCATGTGGTTATATAACCAAAACTCACTGCTTACTAACAATTTGAGGGTTCGAAGGAATCTCACATTATCGAATTCATGCAAGGCTTGCAATGTGGATAAGGAAGATATCTTGCACAAATTTCTGAAATGTTATAATCACTATAGTAGAACTCTTACATTATCTTTGGTTCTAGGATTTTAGAAGGGAAAGGAAAAGAAAAGAGGAAGAAAAAGTATTTTTCAATGATTGGTTACTAGGAAAAAGAAAGGAAATGGCAAGGAAAGGAAAAATGAAAGAAAATATAACATAAATTGAGAAAAAACATCTTCCTTCCAATTAGGTTAGGAAAATGAAGCAAAAGCTTGTTTTCTAATTTTATGTTACTTTCTCCAATAGGGATGGCAATGGATCCGGGTTAAACCCGAACCCGGACCGAGAAGGGGCGGGTTTGAAGACTCCTAACCAGGTCCGGGGTGGGTCCCAGGTCTTCATTTTAAAACCCTTACCCGTCCCGGTTAGTAATTATATATATTTTTTATTTATTATTTTATGTAAATTTATATAATATACATATATATTTCATATATAAAAGTATATATTATATAAATAGTTACCTAAAAAAATAAATATGATACTCTTTGTATATAAAAATAATTATATAACATTAATAATTAAGTTATGACTTCAAAATATGCGCAAAAAAATATGTAATAACAATGTTTAATTTTTTAAAAATTAAAATATATTTATAAAACTTTGTAAATAATTAGTACTTTAGTAGTACTATTATTTTTGTCATGTTTATAAAGTTGTAATAATATAAATAAAAAATTTTAAAAAAATATTTGTTTAATTATTTTAAAAACATAAACCGGGTCTACCAGGTCCAATCTAGACCCAACGGGTCCGGGCCCGAGTCCAAAAAATCCCCAACGGGGCGGGTCACGGGTTTGGCAAAACCTGCCCCGTTGCCATCCCTACTCTCCAACACTCTCTCACTTTTCAAGCTTGTTTTATAATCTTATGTTGCTCATAATTGATTGTTTGGATATATTTCATGCAAATCTTTTTTTATTTAGTTAATTCATTATTTGGATTTTTTTGGGAGTGTTTTTATATTTTCCTTTAATTTACAATATTAACCAAACAAAATGGAAGACAATTCTCTAGAAAAATCATTTTCCTTGTTGTTTTCTTTAACAACCAAACAAGATATAGAATTTTAAAATTCTTGTAGTTTCTTTTCCTTTCCTTAACATTTTCCTTTCCTCCTAAAATCTTAGAACCAAACAAAGCCTTAGGATTAAAGGAAGGCCTTGAGTTGGCATGGAAACGAAGATTAGAGAAATTAGAAATTGAACTTGTCTCAGAGGTAGTCATTAAACTTGTCACAAAAACATGCACAGATGGGCATCCTCTTAAAGCCATTATTAAGCATTGCAAGCAACTCCTACAACGGCCATGGACAACAACAATTCAATACATGCGGAGAACATGTAATGTTTTGTGCAAACAGCCTTGCCAAGTTAGGACATAGGATTGAAGATAGGATGATTGTTTAGGAGATGCCTCTTGATGAGGTTTTGTTTTGTTGAGATTCTGAGAAATTGGGTTGAACATGTAACCCAGATTCCTCAAGAATTGGCTTGGGACCGTTTCCGAGCTTCATGGGTTGTTGAAAAATGTGCTTCAATGTTCTTGGTTTGTTGGTTAGGGGATAAGGACCATGGGGTCTTATCTAAGTTGACTAGGATTGGACTTAATCCATCCTCTTGCTAGGAAGGGCCGTTTGGGCCTTCTATATGGGCTTCCTCATGTTGGGCCTTGCCTAGGGGTGCTATCTAGGTTGCAGTATCCTTCTTTATATGTTGGTTTCATACGAGCCTTTTAGATTTCACCCGTGCGCTTCATGTGTCAGAGTTATGGGTTAATCCCTTTTAGTAGACCATTTTGTTTGAACTTTTTGCATTATAATCTTTCAACCCAATGGATTATTTTAGGAACATCAAATATTATAGGCATGAGCCATGACTCATAATTTTGGAGGTTTATATATTGACTTTTCTATGTTTCTTAGTAATCAATAAAATTTATAGTTTATGTGAATATGTTTTTCTTCTCATTTGTAATCATTTTCAAAGATATTGTATCTAGTTATCTACGCACTATTGTGAGGGACAAGCACATAACTTTGTGGTAAGTTGCTATAGAGATCCTTTAACAAAAAAGAACGACAAAATAAAAGTAATTTACAAAAAAAAACAAAAATGCTTCACGGGTCGTACTATTAGTTTTGTGTTTATGAAAGCAGTAACTAAAAATGCTTTTATTTGAAATTATTTTGGATAGTTTCTAAAAAAAAAAACACTTTTGAGCTTCTTTTTTTCTGGTTTTTGATTTTTTAAAAAAGCCCAACCAAACACAAATTTTTTTCAGTAGAGTGTT
This sequence comes from Petrea volubilis, assembly GCA_026212405.1. Taxonomy (NCBI): domain Eukaryota; kingdom Viridiplantae; phylum Streptophyta; class Magnoliopsida; order Lamiales; family Verbenaceae; genus Petrea; species Petrea volubilis. The sequence goes on from CM047870.1 coordinate 15,514,666, forward strand.
TTTTTTTTTTTTCAAAAGATAAATGATTCTCTTAAAAAAAACAAACAAAGTCGAACGGGCTTTAAATCAATTCACTAGAAATACATATTATAATAGAAGTTATTAAAAAATGTAGCTTTAGTGACAATTTTAAGAGTAACAAAAGCCATTTTTCTAGTAGTGTCCCTTAAGTTCTAATTTAAATACAAGAAGACCCCTTCAAATTTCTAAAATTTGATCTACATTCTTACATAGTTGTTGCAGTCTTAACATATAATTGTAGTCATTTATTTCATCTATGGGGGGAAAAGTGAAAGAAGAAGAAGTGAACGTCAGCCAAGAATTTTAATGAAAATTCTATATTTTCAAGAACTGAAGTACAATATTCTACTGGTGTGCTACCATCTTCTATGATCTAAATACCTAATGCAAGTCTCTGCGTTCCTATATAATCATATAAAATTACTTACATGAGAGGCTACAACTTAATCCTAATTTTAGTGCATGTTTCCATGTTTTCCAATTGAAAACACTATTATTTGCCACAACGTAATGGCCTTGTACACTAAAACCCAGATTTCTTAGGGCATTTATGTGACGCCTCAAAATCAATTCTTTTTTTTTTTTTTTTTTTTATTTCCTCATAAAACATACATTCAAGCTTATAAATACAATAGAACGGTCATAAAATACTATAACTATGGCTACAACTAAAGGGTTACACTAGCATAAAAGCTAGAATGCTTAGAAGCTCAATGCATGACCATACGAGCAAGAATTATGACTTGTGAAGTCAAGTAGTGCTCCTATTTTAGCTACACTTTCCTTGTCACTCATTTATCTTATTAAGGTGTTGTGTGCGCCTTTGAACTTGAATTTGAAATGTTGTTCGTAAAAAAATGTGGGCTTTAGATGTATAAAGAGTATTTACTGAAAAACGTGTTCGATGTGAGCCATCTCGTGGACTGGTGAATGCATGTTTTAGAATGATGTGTCCCTTCCTTCCTTATCTGTAAGGGCAGGGAAGACAAAAGGTAGCATGATATATTATTTTCTTTTGTAAAATGTTTGTGCATGCATGACACATATACCGTGAAGAGTTTAGATTATGCCAAGCACTAGCTTAAACCAACTATTGCTCAATACGTATATCATATAGTGGTCACGATGAGATTTTAACGATTATAGCATATTTAAGTAGAATTAATTAAAATTAACCTCACACACGAAACACGTTTATCATTAACTATGTAAGAAATAATCTAACGATAATTAACTAATCACATAATCAACTGATTATGCAGATAATTAGCATATAAATACAATGGAGTTTTGGGGCATTACATTTTTAGTTGAAATATATGTATAGACTTTTCCTCAGGAGGGTACTGAATCTTTGTTAAACCTTTTGCCGGTTCTGATGATTAGCTGAAACTTGAAAGAAACCCTCTACTCTCTTAAATAAGGGGATCAAAGCCTATTATCAAGGTAATCATAGCTTCTAAATAGCGTCATCGCCTGAATTCTTCGACTGCTCTCCAGTTAGACGTTTCAAAAGTTCTAAAACAATATAGTTTCTTAACGTCCGTTTAGTACCCTTTCTAAGGGGAAAACTTCGATAAAAACTTTGCGTTGTGAACAAAACAAGTTCCTCGTACCATCGTTTTCGGAAAATTTGTCTACACATTTGGTGCAGACCTCTTTCTTACATCAATGTAAGCGGACATATTTCACTAAAATATATCACTTAAAATATTTCTCATTTACATTCATGCATGAGTGGAGTTCAAACCGAGTGCATGAAAGAAATTCCCCACTCATCAGCTTAAAAACTATGAGCAGTCTGTTTTCCGGCGGGAACACAGATGAACCACATGGATGCCGCAGAGAACCCCTCAAACATTTGAAAAATGATTTACATGCATGCATGTGTGCGTGCGCGTATTTACCTCTCCTAAAATGACCACCTTTCACATATCGCCCCTACAGAGCAGAGCCATTTCCATGCCCTGATTAAAAACGTTGTCAGGCACACACACACACACTGGAGAGATAGATTTAAGTAGCAAGATCAATCTGATACTCAAGAAAGCATGGCAACTAAACTAAGTTGAACGAGAAATTATAGAACACATCATGAATGATGACTCTTCATTTAGATGAACTAAAAAGTTCTGATAAAATCATCTAAAGACAAAGCACCATTGATCGATAGACTAATGGATCATTGGGGGGGAAAAAATCATTCTAACAAATTGACTACTTAAGAAGAACTTGTTCAGACCTCAACTGACGCCATAGTACACTCCTAGACTGCTACTTGATGCCATTAAATAGGTTTTTGAGTTGGAAACTAAACAGCTTGATTCCCATCCTTGCATACTAGCTCCAGGACACTTGTTCAATTAGCTTTTGATTCAATCACCTTTCTTGCAAAGGAGGGCAGACAGAAAGCTGCTGAATGGATCTGGGTACACAAAAAGAAGACCACAAATTATTGACCAGAAAAAAGGCAGGGATCAAAGCACAAGAGTTGCAAGGGCAAACAATAAAGTGGAATGTAGTACCTCAGAGTTGTAGAACCTTAATGGTCCCTTTGTTTTGGCGTGACTTTCATCCGCATCTATTGGGTTAATTGGCTTCTTAAAGTCAACTGGGGGGCCCTCAGTAGAACAAAGCATGAATCCAATAACACCACTGAAAGAATATTCACAGGACAGTTAATGATGATGCATAAAGTATATGGATAGGACGAAAATAGCAAGCACCCACGCAAATGTATATGACAGAGAGAATACCTTGGGTATGTGGGCACTGTGGTCCAAGCGTAATTGACAGAGCCTTTGAAGATCTGGCGGCAGTTTGCAACGATATCTTCAATAATATGCATGTGAAGCCATATGCTTTCTGCCTGAGTACATACAACCCCTCCTGGTCGAAGAGCCTTGGCTACCGACTCAAAGAATGGCTTTTCAAACAACTCTTGTGCTGGACCTGGCCCAAGCAAAATTAAACTTGAACATTGGAATGGAACTTAGCAGTTGATGACACTCTTCTGTTAAGAACAATATATTACCTATTGGGTCTGAAGAATCCACTATAATTGCATCATAAGTTCCTTCAGGCACAGCCTTGAGAAATGCAACTCCTGCAAAGATAAAAGAAATCCAGTGGCCTCAAACTTTCAAGTCAAGGAGAAGAAACAAGTAAAAGATACTATTTTGTGTGGTTGGTTGTGGTGTGTGGGTGGGTGGGTGGGGGGAGCAACAGACATCATAGCGAACTATACCATCTCCAATGCGCAGTGTCACTCGGGGATCCTCAAATCCCACAGCTACACTTGGGAAATATTGTTTAGAAACCTGGAACAAATGACTAGATTAGTTACTTTGATCAGCTGAAGAACTAAGCTCAGACGACTGAAACTTCGGGATCATGAGAAACCATGACAAGAAAAGTTCAGGAGTTCATTAAATACAGAATTATTGGAACAGAAAAGACGTTTATCCAAGCTTTTTACGTAGGTGATATGAGAATCAGAAAACACAGGGAAAAAAGAAGGAGAAGTGAAAATATCAGAATTACTCACATCAACAACCATCTTATCAATCTCGCATATGTCTATCTTCTCAACAGAGGCATGACGAGATACTTCACGCAAGACACCTCCATCTCCACCTCCAATTACCAGAACCTAAAAAAGGAAAGTTTTTCAAACCTCACATGAAGGAAACTCAACCAGTCATAAAAAAAGTAATTTTGCATTACAGACAGTGACTGAATGAGAGAATCAGAAATTAGTGCAAAGTCAAGCAGCTGGAAAGTGGCCAACGAAGACAGAATAATTTTGATGCATTTGATTCATTTTAAGTGCTAGCTGAATTTCTTTGCTTGTCCCTAATACTAAGAAAGCCAAATGGCCAACCTCTCTCGGTTATAGTACTTCTCTGACCCTTATTACAGTTATGCAAAAATAACACTTACATGGCTAATCCAAGACCTGGTTTTCCTCACATCCACTCTATGCACGACATTAAATGGGAAAGTGTATGAGAATATCGTGACGGACTATGTAACACTTGGTCATCTTCTGTTATGCAATGACCCTTAGGCCTTAACAACTAGGCAACCAATGCTGAGTATCATTAAGTTATACTAACGACATTCCACAGGGATATATATGCTTCTGCTTTCCCTATGCTTAACTTGAGTCGCTGCTGAATGTTGTGGTAAGGTATTAACATAATTTCATAGGAAATCCAGTACTTCTATATTCCATTTCCTACATTGTTTTAGGACGTTTTTAGTTGATTTGTTTTCCATAGGATACGGGATTTTGTAGGATTAAACCCTCCACCTTTTTCGTATGTTCATACTTCTATTTTCCCTAAGTATAAATTGTGTCTGGGTTTTATACTTAATATTTATCTTAGGACGGAGAATCAGAGGATTAATTCCTGAAATTTTCTTATATGCTCCATGAGTTTAAGTACCTTCTTCGGGTTTGGAATTGAGCAGAGTGGGAGGTGAGCGATCATCTCTTGATAAGCACATTCATCCCTCTCTGTGAGTTGAATTACACCATCTAAGACAAGAACTTTCCCATAAGTTGCTGACTGCAACCAAAAAATTTGAAAGGAAATTATGCTTTCGGTACACAAAATACACCGCACCCCAAGAAAAAAGGGTAAAGAAAGCGGTCACACTGTAAACAACTAATGTCAAAGGTGATTTGCCCTTCAAAAGATCAAATACCTGAAAAACAATGACATTCTGGTAATCAGATTTTCCCTGAAATAATATTTTTTCTACCTTCAGCGAGTGCGCTTCTCCTGCATGGTTTGCCAAAAAGTTACAGAAAGCATCATATCACCAATAGTTGCATAGATTCTGAGTTGAATTAAACCGCAAAATAAAATAAAAGATTCCCATTTTCTTGGGGAATCAGAAGAGCTTGCATTATGAATCTATAATAGAGAGAAAAGGAAAAAAGGTCTTTTTCCTGATCTGTCAGGCACTAGTTCTATGGGAGGGAACAAAAACATGCCGTACACCCAGCCACACATGATTTCATAATGATATCACAGTCATCGATTTGATACAGATATCAGCTCAGATGAATGAGAAACTTCAAAAACACTTCAACCAAAATTCAGACGCAATACAATCAAATTCTCATCAACAAACATTACACAGGTCAAATCATAATTTGAATAAAAACCTTTGCTCAAACCCTTCCTTCCCAAATGAAAAGCTAACAAAGTAAATTAAAAAAACAACAAAAGCGAAAACCCACCCACCCACCATTTAAACTATAATCCAGTCAAAATTTTCGATTGCGCAGACCAGTAAAGAAAATTGAATGAACCAGAAGAACAAATATGAATACACACACTCAAAATTTCACAAATACAGAATACGATGTTCAAAAATATGTATCTCCACGTCTGTACATATACCGAAAGGGTGACAAAAACAAAATTACCAGGCCACATTGGGTTAATCTCCGAGAACCATCCCGGAATAACAGAGGACATACACTCCGGTAGCTCCACCACGCCGCCGCCGTTATTAACTTCCATCTCTGCCGATACCTCGCCTTTTGCCTCCTCTCGCGGCCTCTTCACAGGTAAATCACTTAAAGACTGATGAGTCCCCTATGATATATCCACCTCTTGCGGCTTTATGTGTGTGTATATATATACCAGAGAATATGGTGTCTCTATATGTATGTATATATCTTCACGCAGTGGGGGGTGTAAATGCGTGCGAAAATTTGATAAGAAGCATATGCTTTGGAAAGACGCGGCGGTGTCTTTCTTACTTAGAGAGACCTAAGATATTACGTAATATATTTTGTCCAAAAATTAATTTATTTTCCGCTTTTTCTGAGTACGTAAGTATCTGTTCCCACTCCTCAATTAAAGGATTAATATACTATTCATAAGTGGGGCTGCAATTTTGATATTTTTTTAAAAAGATAATTACACGTACACTTCTTGAGTTTTCATGTAATTCCACTTGGATACCCTGTAATTTGCATAATTATATTAACCTCCCTTCAAATTAATATCGATCTATGAGAAATAATCCAACTAGGGGTGCAAACTGAATTTGGCGAATTTTTGTATATAATATTTGACTGCTTTTGTTATTTAAAAAAATATCAGCTTAAGTTTAAATTATATTTAGACCATGCTCACACTTTTTTGGGGCTGACTGCAACGTGAGTTTAGAGTTCGAAACAATGAACCGACGTTTATCGTGTTATTTAGTAGCAATGAAAGATACAACATGCCTTTTTTCTTGAATCTAGTTGTATTAAATGGGTGTTTCCATTTAATCTTTTAGCCCGCTCAAGTAAAAGTATTAAAAAAAGTTAATAGTTGGCGTTTTTTTATAGGTCAACGCTAATATCAGGGGAGGTAAGTGTGATTATACAAACAAGAAGTTGTAATTTGGGTGTAATTACACCAGAGCTCAGGGCTTTAGGTGTAATTATCCCTATTTTTAATTAATTAAAATAAGTGAAATTGCTTTTTGAGAAATAATTGAGCCATGGGTTTGGTAAGGTGGGGACTTGGTTAGGCTGTGTATTATTTTTTTTAACTTTGTTTGGTAGGACAAGAAAGGTTAAGGATTGCGAAAAAGATAATTATAGTTTTTGGAGGTCACCAAATCTTTAATAAAATCTTTTTTTGTTTTTTAATTGGAAGTTTTTGTGTTTGAATAATTGTATACTAAAGTTGACGTGTGTTTTAGAAGATCTACGTATCACCTAACTCAATCTAATTAATCTTAATACGTAATCTGTAATCGTCGGTGCAATTTCATTTTATGTTATTAGGGAAATAATTAAGATAATTTATATTTTTAAGAAAGCAAAACTCTTGTTATCCATTATATATTGAATAATAATTGAACATTATAAAAAAAAATATTTGTATAATTTAGACTGTAAAAAAAATTTTACATGTCAGGAGATAATAATAATAATAATAATAATAATAATAATAATAATAAAAAGAGAACTATACAAACAAGCACTTCAAGGACTCTGTTTTAATTTTGGATTTTATCCATACCCCTCCAATAGTTATATTATTAGTTTTTTTATTTTTTTTATTTTTAGTCTTAGCCACTCGATTTCGACCCACTAACTGACTAATTCGAATTTGAATATTGCAGAGGCTCAGGATGAAATGAATATCGCAATTGATTTCAAAAGGTGATTATGATTTTGAATTTTTTAATAATATAAGAGTTTGGTAAAAGAAGGGTTTTTTTTTCCTTCCGAAACTCATCAATGTAGTATTAATTTGCTAAATAGCAATTTATGTCTACTATATAGTATTTTATATATTTGACAATTAACTCACCAAATATATATATATATATATATATATATTTGACAATTAATAATGATTAATGTAGTATTTGGCTTTTAAATTTAAAAGTATTCATGTAATCGATTGAAATATATTAAGTCTATCGAAAAAATATATTAAAATCTATATGAATAATTTTACAATTAGTTTTCTTTTCCAAAGAAAAACTCAATGATAAAAATGAAACTCGTCCCAGGAAAACAAAAATTGGCTAAGATAATAAAATAAAAAGAGAGAGAGAGAGAGGAGAGAGCCCCGATTCATACAACATACGAATGTTGTAGGCGTAAAAAGTTTTCTTTATATGTTTTTAAAAAGAGATCTTTGTGGATTGTTTAACTAACTCCTTTGAAATTCAAATCAGCAATCGATTTAGTCACAAATGCAGTAACTAGCCATCAAATTATCTATATGAACATATCAACATATACACTACCTAATCTTTCATAATGAGCCTCTGCAGTACCCAATTCGAATTAGTTGGCCAATGAATCGGAATCGGATGGTTAAAACCAAATATATATATATATATATACACACACTAAATAATCAAAACAAAAACAAAATTAATTTCATCAAGCAATCAATAAAATCAACTCAAACAATATATCCACTACTCTAATCATTTCATCACGATCACTGTCCTTCTCAAAAGATATCATTTCAATTATGAAATTTTTTAATTGACTGCGCTATTGTGAATCAATACTTATGAAATTTATCATTGTGCCATTGTTGTTAGTGTCAGATCGATTTATATGCGTACATATATATATGCAGTATTATTATTAATATATTATACTAGATAATAAATTATTATACTTGGGATTATAAAAAGCATATAAGCATTGAGCGCAGCGCACCCAATGAACTTGGCTCTCCTCGCAAAATACCAATGCTTTTTTGTGTCTTAATCTGTGTTTGTGTCTGCTTTCAATTTGACCAAACGTATTGTATTTAAATCGTGGAAATGCAAATAAAGAGAATTTTATGTCTAGTGGTTCGGCTGGACTCAAACTCGGATGAGTAGGCACCTTGCTGGTGCCGGATATTAAGGGGTTTAAAAGCAAAAAGGGAAAAAGTATAACTATGAAAAAAAAAAAACACTCGAGCTTGGTTCCAATTATCAAAAAGTTCTATCTATTTGATACAGAATATCTTACATGTGTTCATATGGATATTATTGCTTGACTGTCACATGTCTTCCACGTGCCACCTGTGTAATGTTCATGTGTCGTCCAGGACCAAACGAGGCACGACCCTCCATGCCCAACACTCTCCTCGATCGTCTTATTTCGAAGAGGACACCCTCCTTGAGGACGACTTAGCCGTTGTCCGTGTGGCGGCAAGGTTTGACATATCGAGCACAGAGTACAGTATCGTAACCCTATCAGTGGTGAAGCCAGAACTTTTCCTCAGCGGGGTCAATGCTTGTGGGTTAATCAACTGTCGGTGATTGTTTCTTGCCAGTAGATTCAATCATCGAAAGCTTCCGACAAACAATCTTATGAAAAAATATCAAAAGTGCTTCCAACAATCTTATTTTCAATTAAAAAATCTATTGAGATTTAATATTCTTGTTAGATATATTTGTATTATTCACAATTCAATAAACCGATAAAATATAAGTAAGAATGAAAGATTTTGTATATTATTTTTTCTTCTTATTTTGCAGGGCTTAACAAATTTTGTCAACCTCTTAATTGAAACAAGCAAACTTAATAAATTAATCAACTCATCTCTCATGTGATTTTCAATAAAACACTTAGAGGGTTCACGCATCTGTACTATTAATAAAACACTTAGAGGGTTTAATAACCATATTGGTGTCTTTGGTCTTTTTTATTTTAAATATGTAATTTTTTTTTTTGGTTCACGCATCGAGTGTGCCTAAC